>JANRGW010031222.1:0-22914 GCA_024733675.1 Psilopsiagon aymara
ATGTCCAAAGCCCCTCTCCAGGTTTCCTGCAGCCCCTTCAGGCCCTGGAGCTGCTCTGAGGTCTCCCCTTCAGGAGCTTTCTCTTCTGCAGGATGCCTCAGCCCAGCTCTCAGCCTGGCTCCCTCCCGCAGAGCATCTTTGAAGCCCTTTTCCTAGTCTGTAGGATTGCCTGTGTAATTTGCATCACGTTTGGAACAGGCGCTTGGTTGGGCTGGAGGGGGCAGAGCTCTCCTAAGAAACGGTTGTGATTCCCTAAGGAGGCAGAACTTGGGATCTCAGAGCAGCTCAGACCAACCCTGTTCTGATGTCAGGTTTGATCCTTGGTGCCTTCTTTAACATTCCTCTGACTTGAGGCTGGGGATCTGCTATTTCTGTCTCTGGCTTACAGAAATAGCTCTGATGCTCAGTGCCCAAATAAATACAAGTGAGCCAGTGGTTGACTTTTCCAAGCACAGAGGGGAGCTGTGGGACCTCAGGGGAGGGCAGCAGCCCTGGCATGGGGTTTATGCCAAGAGATGAGCTGGGTAAGGATGGAGCTTCCTGAGGGTGTCACGTCCTTCAGTCCCCTCATGCAAGGTGAGTGCAGCTCCTTTCCTGGAGCGTGCAGTCCCTTTGCCTGGCTGCAGCATGAGCACGGCGAGGCCTTGCAGAGGAACGCCGGTGTTCCTCTAGTGCAGCTCCTGCAGGCAGGCACTGCAGGGTCTCCTGGTGCCCTCAGGCCATGCAGGGAGTGGTGCTGAGGCCCATGGGGGTCCATCTACCTGATGGGCAGCATGGATGTGGTGCTGCCGGGGGTTCCTTTGTCCTCCTGGGTGCCTGCTGGGAAGGAGAAGCTCCCGCTTGGAGCACAGCTCCCCATCACCAGCGGCAGCTGCTGCAGCAGCAGCAAACAAGTTTGTGTCAGACCGATGCTTTGTGCATACCAAGCGCTGAAGTGAGGGGCAAGCCTGGCAGCTGCAGGTTACAAAGACCCCCCCCGGGCCAGGCTGCTCCTGCCTCCTGCGCAGGGCATCCCTTGGTCCCTCCCCCTTGCAGGCACTCCCGAGCCTGCGGGCTGGAGCCTTCGCTTCATCCTGTGGGGGCTTCTCTGTCTCCTTGCACGTGTGGCACAGGAGCTTGGATCAAGGCTCTTGTCTCGAAGCTTTTAACGCCTCTCTTGTGCGGGAGCAGCCTTCTCGGGGAGGGAGGGACGGGCGCAGGCAGCCGCTCTGTGTAGCGCTGATGAGATTCTGCCTTCAGAGAAGCAGTTCTGGGAGTGGCCAGGTAGAAAAGAGGCGGCTGCCGAGCTGGGATGTGGCAAAACGCCTTTAATTCCCAGATTAGGAATTTCCACCTCTCCCAGGGCGAAAGGCCATGGGGGAATGTTTCTGTAGCTGCTGTCAGCACTGCCCCCAGGTGGGATGCTGCACGGTGGGGTTTCCAAGCATCGTCCCGTGGGATCTTCTGAGAACAGAAGGATTCTGTCACAGCCTGGCTTGGAGCTGTGACCTCCCCCTCTTCACTGCACCCAGGGCTCTGCTCCAGCTCCTTGCAGCTGCCTTTGCTGAACCTTCACCTTCCCAAAGCTCTTCCCTGCTGACGAAACTCCTGGGCTGTGGCACACCCTCATTTAGGGCTTGACTGCAGCTGCCCAGACTTGCGTCTGGGAATGACATCCCTGACACAACTCCTAGATCCTCGCTGCCAGCAGCAGGAGGCCAGGAGAGAATACCTGGATTCCTTCTGTGTGCTAAGGAAACCTCCCTGCAGGCTCTGTTGAATGCACTCCCTGCAGCAGCTCCGTCTCCTGGGAACGCATCCTGCATGACCCGCTTTGGATTCCTGTCACCTCTGGGAGGGAGAGCAGTTGTCAAGGAGCAGCAGCCTCTGCCCTGCCCTGGCAGAGGGAAGCTGTGAGCACAGCACCAGCCCATTGCAGTGGCTCATCCCCATCCCTTCATCTCTGTCCAGCCCTTTCCATTATCACTCTTGTATTCCCAAGGCCAAACATCACAGGCTGCGCTGCTCCCACGTCGAGACCAGAGGGGAGGTGGCACTCGTGCCACCAATCTCCAGGCTCAGACACTGTTTTCATCTACACATCACAAGGTCTGGACATCAATATCTCTGTATGTCGGTAAGGCTGGAGTGAAATGCGAGCTGTGAGCTGCCTGCTGGGATCTGGAACCCTGTTAGCCCAGCACCGGCTGAAGCAGAAGGCAGACTGTACAGCATCCTGCCTTGCTGCGCTACCAGGTCTTGGGGGAAACCAGCTAGCAGCAGGGTGAGGAGCTGCCCTGCTCTCTCTGGAGCACTGTCACGCGTGCACAGGCTGCAGGATGGGCTACATGAGAAATGGGTGACAATTCCCATTTGTGGCAGCCTACACAAGCCCCAGTGAACTACGAAGGTGCCACATGCCCTGGAATAGCTGGTGCTGCAGATCGTGGACCCCTTCCCTGCACAGCATGGGGACAGAGATGATGCCATGGGGCAGAGGTGGTGCCAGCATCCTGCTCTGGCAACTTCCCACCACTGCAGTTGACAGCAGCATCCGAGGAAATGGAATTTGGTCCCTTTGATTCTCCCTTCCCAGACTGATGTTCAACAGAGCCCAGGGAGCCAGGGGGGCAGGGTCACCCCTTTGGGTTAGCTGCTGCTGGAGCTGCCACCTCTTGTGTCTGGAATGTCGCTTCCTCATAGCACGAGTGTCTCATTTCCAGGATCATTCCAGGTGCCGCTTGCTTGGTGTGGGGGGGGGAGGAGCTGCTGGAGGAGGCAGGACCCGGTGCACAGATGATCAGTGCTGGAGCTCGTGTTCTCCCCGGAGCAGAAACTGCCCTCACACCACACTCCCGTAATGGTAATAATGAGGAATCACTCAGGGAGAGGGAGCTGTGAACCTCTCTGGCGCTGGGGACTTCATGATGTGTGCATGGGCGCTTTCCAAAGCCCACGGCTAACTGCCTTCCGTGGTGCTCGGTGTGCCATGGGGGTGCCATGCTCCCAGCCTGCGCTGCTCAGTGGAAAGATCCCATTTCTGGGCCAAAAATAACCCATCCCCTGTGCAGCTGATCCGGCAGCCGCACTCAAGGGCTCACAAGGGGTTGGCTCCCCTCTTTCTCACTGGTGGTGCTATTTAATTGCTAATATCCCCCAAGCTCCATCCTTTGGAGGTTTAAAACCAAGTGCTTGGTTGCTTTCCCTCTCAGCAGGAGGGTGTCCTCCCAAAAGCACTGACAGCACAGACAATCTGTTAAGTGACTTTGGTGTGAGGCTGGGGAGAACCCAGCGCAGGTTACCAGGGGCTCTGCAGTGGCCTTTGGGGAAGAGAAGGATTTTTGCCTCCTGGCTAAAAAGCACTCAGCACTTAGGGCATTAACCAGCCTGGCCTGTGCTGACCTCTTCCTCGCTCGGCTCTCCGGGCTCTTGTAGATGTGAGTAATTGGAGTGTAACAGTCCTCCAGGGAGGTAATTCTGCGCTTCAGGAGGAGGAAGCAGAGCCTGGCGGGTGAGGAGGCCACGGCGAGCTGCGGCAGAGCCGGCGGTGGGTGCCCCTCAGCCGGGCCAGCTCCAGCCCTGCGCTCCCACCCAGGCTCTATCGGCATCTGTAAACGGCGTCTGCATCAGACACGTCCTTTCCCTGAGGCTCTGTTATTGGCACGTCCTGCAATAGCAGAGCTCCATTTCCTCTTGCTGAGCTGGTAGAGGGGCTTGCCTTGGGTCTGGGGCCAGAGCAGAGGATCTCACCTCGCTGCTGCTCATTGGAATGTGCTACCAAGAGGGGAAGGCTGAAGGATTTCTTGCCTTGTTCATCCTGCTCTCACATGTGAGCTATTTCCCCGCATTCTCTTTATTAATGTTCTGTCTGGGTTTCTATGAATAATTAAGATCTCAATTTGCCACAAGAATTAGGTCTCTCAAGGCACCTGCAATCCGTGTTTCTCCCCCAGCAAGGAAGCTGCTGCTGCTCAGTTGCTGACAGTAACTGTTACTGTGAGGCTGAGGCAAACTGCGGCCTTGCCCCTCAGCGCTGGCTTTTGTGACACAGGATTTTCTCCTTTTGAAGCAAGAGAAGCATAAACAGGGAAGGAGGGAGGGTTGGAAAGCGCATCGTGATGATGTGTTGGGAGTGCCGCTGCTCTGGAACACAGCTGTGAAGTCCTTTTGAAACGCTCACTGGAGTGGGGCAGATGGAATTAGTGCTTTGCTGCTGCACTCATTGCAGGTTCAGGGCAGCTGTGGAAATAGCTGATGATGAATTGGTTTTCATTAGCTTAGATGAGGGGAAGACTGCAATGGAAAGAGCCTCCCAGAACCATCCATCACACTGCCCTGCGATGCCTCAATAAGAGACTGAACAAATGCCCAGCGCAGGACAGATCTCATCAAAAAGCCACTTTTCAGCTTATTCTGGCAAGGGAAAGAATTGCAACTGCGCCCCGTGGGGAAGAGTGTGAAGGAGGATCGCCTCTGTTCCTGACAATGGAAGAGCAAAGGAGCACAGCCAGGACCATGAGCAGCTGATGGCAATGCAGGCCAAGTACCACTGGCCTCAGGGTACAAGAGAGCACAGGGAACAGCCCTGAGCACCCTGGCAGGGCCGGGCCAGCTCCAGTGGCAAAGTCCCCTGGGCTGGCAGCACCTTGGTGTGCACCGAACCAGCGGCTCAGCACCTTCAGTGCGTGGGCTCTGCTCCTGCAGAAGTGCTGATTGCACGAGAGGAACCTGCTCTGGGCGCAGTACTTCCCCTGCCGACAGAACCCCCCCTTCCAGGCCGTTAAACCTTGGGATGGCACGAGGAGGCTCCAGAGCAGAGTCCCTGCCCAGCCCCTGTCTTGCTGCCACTCACCCGCCCCCCGGTCTGAGCTCAGCACCACTCCCACCGCTGGTTTTACCATCCTGAGCCAGACCTGGGGGTAGGACTGCAGGACCGTTCCCACGGGCCCCTGTGTGCACCCCCCTGGGCTTCGGCTTCAGCCAAACCTGTGCTTTTCCATGGCCTTGTTGGCTGGTCTGGTTTTCCACGGCGTCTTTTAAATGGAATCTGACTCTCCATCGGACATGAGGAGGTGGAACATCGTGAAAGGAGCGCTTCCTGTGGGATGGCAGTGGAAGATCAGCTCCAGAGTCCTTCTACGTGTGACCTGCTGCATGACTTGCAGACCTCCCTACACTGACCTCAACTCAGCTGTCTGTGCTGCAGGCCCAGGTGGAGCTCTCAGTGATGCCAGGTTGTGCTTTGAGGACATTTCAATGCACGAGGGACAAGAAGAGGTGTAAAGAGCGTTAAGAGCAGTTTGCCTCTGCTTCTCCCCCACTCCCAGGGAGTCCTGCCGGGATGTGCAGTGGCTTGACTCAGGTTCTGCCTCTCACTGCTTGGGAATGGTCTGAGGTGACTGCAGGAGAGCTGACTCACCCAGGCGTGGTCAGCCCCACCACTGAGCCATCACCACGGGCACTGGCCAAGCTGCTATGGAATGGTCACTGCCAGAATTTAGGATCCAAGCTTGTGGATCACAGCCACAGGAGAGGAGCAGGAGAGGGCAGTAAGCAGAGAACACAGGGAACTTCTGCTCGACTTCCTTTCTCCCACGCGCCCAAATCCCACCCCCGTCCTTCCATAGCCCAATGAAACCCAGCACACCTTCCCTGGAGCTGATCTCTGTTTCAGAAGAAGGCTGCTCCTGTAGGAACAGCATGTGAATGCTGGCACGGGGAGGTAAACCAGTCCCTGGAGTCTTTTGCCACCCAGTTACTGCCTTCCCTTCTTCAATACCCTGAAACAAGGATCGCTGCAGGAGCCCCAGCCGTACAGCTGAGAACACTTCATGCAAACAAAACCCATTAAAATTAAGGGGAAACCAACAAAAAAAAGCCCAACCCCAAACCAGAAAAGCCTTTCCCTGCCTATGCAGGTCTGGAAACCTCGCTGTTCCCTCATCACCCTTGGGAAAGGGAAGGGCTTTGCCTGGACACAATCCAGCGCAGCAGCTCTCCAGGGCAGCGGGTTCCCAAGGAGCCAGACCCAAACCCTGCCCTGACTTGCAGGCAGTGCGTGGGAGCTCTGGGTTCCTCTCGTGGTCACCAGGGGAGTGAAAGGAGCAGCAGGCCCTGAGCTCTGCTGAGGGTCGGGGGGGTACCAGGGAGAGGGCAGCACAGGCAGGCAGTGCTTGCCAGTCCCAGAGTGCCTGCAGACATTGCCAGGGTTACTCTGCCTTTGCCTTACAGTGCCAAAGAGGGCAAAAAACCCAACAACAGAATCCAAATCCATCAACACTCCTGCGAGGTTACTGTTTCTACATGGACACTGCATCATTCAGCACAGGGCTAACATGCTCCTGGGGAATGGGGGGGGGGGGCACAGCAGGTGCCAGGGAGGGCATAACTCTTTCTTGCTCAATTCCTATGACTAGACAACATCTGTGGCAACACACAAACTCCCCACAGGCCCCTCAGGGCACAGGTCCCAGGATGCTCCAAACACCTCCTGGTCTCCTTCCCTGTGGCTAAGTGTGGCAAGCTGGCACCTGGACCCTTCACAGGGAGCACTGGGGCTGACATGGAGCAGGGACCCGCATCCTTCACAGGGAGCACTGGGGCTGACATGGAGCAGGGACCCGCATCCTTCACAGGAAGCACTGGGGCTGACATGGAGCAGGGACCCGCATCCTTCAGAGGGAGCACTGGGGCTGACATGGAGCAGGAACCCGCATCCCTCACAGGGAGTACTGGGGCTGACCCTGGGGACTGTTTCCCAATGAAAAAGAAGGAAAAAAAGCAGCCAAGGGCAACTGTGACTTGCTCCATTTAATTTCCATTAAGTGCAGCCCTCAGAAGCCGGGATTGATGCCAGTGCAGCAGTCTGTTGGCCATCCCCTCAGGCACGTCCCATTTGTCAAATGCCCCTTTCCCAACCAAGCCTCTGCTCTTCTCAGCTGAAAGTTTTAAGAAGTCAATAAATCCCTCCGTGGTCAGCTAATAAGAGCTTTAAACCCTGCAGTTCTTTCTCCTCTGGAGGATGTGACTGAACACAGTGGAAAAAGACACATGGTCAGGAAAGGACCCTTCACTGCTACCTCTGGAAGTGTTGTTGGATCCTGCTGAAAAGACGTGATGTAATTAGGGCTGGGGAAGAGGAAAAGGAGCAACTATTGCTCTTGGTGCGCTAGAAGTGCTCCTCCCTGCCCAGGTGGGAAACAGGCAGCTTATCTGCAAAAGGCAAGTGGTTTCCTAAAAAACAAACTACTGAAAACCTGCACAGGCTGCTCAGCCCCCTCCCCCAGAAACACCACAGCTGAGGGAGACACAGTGTGGCAGCAGGGGCTGGGAGGGCAGCTCAGGGACAGCCGCCGTCTCTGGACCATGCCACAGCCATGGCAGGGTCCAGAGAGGTCTGGCTGTGACTCGTTGATGCTCCCCAAGGAGGATTCAGGAGCTCGGGTGCTCTCTGCCCTCTGGCTGGGTGTTCAGTGGGCAGTCAGGGGCTGTGCTGGTCTCCACACTGTCCAGGCAGCTGCTGGTACGTTGGCACGTCCTGCCCCAACAGACCTTGATGTTCTGTGACTGTCCCAGCTCAGGCTCCCCTCCTCTGGAGGCGTCTCCTGAGTGTGCTGCTGCTCAGTTGCTCTCTACCAGCTTGGCCAGTCCCTGCCGGATCTCACTGAGCTCAAATATCTTCACATCCATGATCTCTGCCACCTTGGTGACCTCATTCTGGATCTTCTCCCTCTCGGCCAGGGTCTCTGCCAGTGTCTGCTCAGCCAGGTGAAGGCGCTGCTCCAGCTCTGCATTGCGGGTCTCCAGCTCCTGCCCAGGGACACGAGTGCAGTGAGGGGACTGCCATGGTGCTGATACACGCTGCTCACACCCCACCACCCTTATCTGCACCAAACAGCTGTGCTGCAGCCCCAGCACCACGCTTCCCACACCCAGAAGCTTGGGGTCCCACTGGTTCTTTCACCAAAGGATCTCCTGTCCTGGGCCACAGCACTTGGCAGGCACATGCATGTGAGCACGTGTTCCCCAAACCCAGCCATGTGCCCACAGTTTGCAAAGCAGATCTCACATGCCTGACATCTCCAGGGCTGATGGCATTTGATGTCTGGAGACACTATTCTGCCACTGCCTGTGTAAGGAGCTGGGCCCCGCAGGAGATCCCCTTGGTCAGTAGCTCAGAGGTGAACACAGGCAGGCAGTGCCCCCAGAGACCACACAACAGATTGGGCTTCCATCTGTGTCCTTGCCCTGAGGCGCAGAGCAGCTTGCATCCCTCCTGCCAGCCAGACTGAGCCAGAGCTCTGCTCCCCAGCCGTCCCTGGCCATCCAGCAAGCTACACAGGACTTCAGAGAGATGGAGGGTCACAGGACACCACAGATTCTGCTCCAGTCCCGTGTCAGGGACTACTGCAAGAGCTAAAAGGAGAGCGTGGGTTTGCTATTACCTGCTCATTGTACCCCATGTCATATCTCTGAGGGACACAGAGAGGGTGAAAGAAGGCAGAGACACTGGCAAGGACACAGTCCCAGCATCCAGAGGCAGACCATAGGCACAGCAGCTCTACAGCATTCACTCTTTGGCTCAGCAGAGAAATGGGGACATATCACTCTGCTACGAGTGCAGAGGTGTCCCAGATCTGCCATCCCTACCTGCAGCTTCTGCAGTGTCTCCTCACGCTCGCCCTCTGTTTCCCATCGGCCACACTTCTGGCTTTTTAGCATCTGGATCTCCTAAAACACAAGGAAGAGCTGTCAGATCCACCCCAGTCCCAGTGGGGCCAGCTCCCAGCACTTACCCAGCCAAGTCCCTTCCCTCCTTCCCCTCTCATTCAAGTTGTAATGACAAACAGGGTGTTGGTGCCTGATGGGCCTCCCAGCTTCAGGCTTTGCTCTGCTTTGTGGGCCACTACCTCATCTTTAGCCTTGATCAGTAGTTCCAGCTCCTCCAGGGTCTGGCTCAGCTCTTCCTTGTTGTTCTCGCTGGAGGAATCCTGAGTGCCCTGTGACTCCAGTTCTGCTACCTATATGGAAGCAAGCACAGGGGAAGCATGCTCAGAGATAGGAATGACCTGACAGCTCCTCACCCTCAGTCACCCTCTGTCATGGTTTTTGGCTTCCTTGCAACCCCAATCAGGTCACAATAAGGCAGCAGCTCCCACCCTGGGGGGCGGGGGAAACTTTTCTCCTTCTGTTCTGCCCAGATCATGCACAGAAACCCTCTGTGGCAAAGCTCAGTCCAGAGACTCCGCTTTCTCCTCAGCTTTGCATTCCGGCAACGTTCAGCTGGCTGACATCAAGCATACGAACCTATGGCCCAAAGTGATGGCTACACCATTTCCATCCCTGGGCAGAGCTTGCCAAGGGCAAGGGAGTTGCTGCAGCTCAACCCCAGCAGAGCCAGGAGGAAGGATTTGCCCAGTTCCTGAAGAATCCAGCCCAGGGCCTGGGATGATTCAGGAAGAGCATTCATGCTTAAAATGCACACACACAACCAAGGGCTGTGCTACACCTCAGGCAGACTCCTGCTGCAGAGCAGAACGTTTGTTGTGTGCAGCTCTTCCACTGTGTGACTCCAACACTGAGAACCAGCGGTGGGCACAGTGAATCCTGGGGGATGGCTGTTTCCTGGGGATCAGCCACACCACAGCCATCGGGTGGAAACAGCTCCCAAAAACCCGACTGTCCTAAAACCCGTTCCCAAGTTCTCCCCAGTTTTTCCCAACAAACCCAGCTGTGTGACTGTCACTCCTCTGCCCAGATGCACACAGGCCTCCTCAGTTGATCTGGGACCTCTCTGACATTATGTAGGTCAAAAGACCCTATTATTCTAACTGAACAAGGGCTTGTTTGTACTGCACAACCCGAGTTTCATGATGTTGCAGCTTGGATTTGAGCTAATTATAGCAGACAGAGCAACCTTCATCCTTCCTGTCAAAAGCCAGAAGATTGTGTTGATGCTCAGCTAAGGGGGGCATGTACCTCACTCAGTATTGCTGGCAGCTGGGAACCACCCCCTGGAAACGGGAAGGAAAGCTGGTATGCTTTGAATTTGTGCCCTGGTTTCCTCCTTTTAATCATGGGGACACAGCAAAATCCCAACTTGCTCTGCAGAAAACAGGAGCTCTTGTGAGAGCTCCCCAGTTACGTGGCCTTATTCCTTGACATGTTTTGCCTGACAGGCTCATGCAGCATCCTGGATTTCCATCCCATCTCCTGCTGACACGCATGGAAACTGAAGAGAGAATGGGGTCAAGGGCACCATCTGCCTCTGGGACGGGGCTTCCTCTGACCCACTCTGCAAAGCCCCTCCGGTGCTCACCCGCTGCCGCAGCGTTTCCGTCTCCTCCTGGTAAGCAGCCAGCTGCTTCTTCCACTGGTCCACGTTGGCGTTGGCTTCATGGAGAGCAGCCACGAGCTTGTTGTTGTTGTCCTGCAGGCTGAAGAACTCAGCCTCCCACTGGACCTCACTCACAGAACTGCGTGAGAGAACAGGGAAAGTGTTCCAGAGAGCATAGGAAAGTCTCAGCATGAAGGGTTCTTCCCCCCATGCTCACATGCACCAAAACAAAGCTCCTGGAAGTGCAGGGCAGCTCCTGGCTCCTCCGGAGTTTTCTGTTCAGCTTTCATACCACTTCCCAAATGCAAATGCTTCTTCCAGCCCTGAATCTGCATCTCTTTACCCCTGGATAATATTTGTATTTGAGGCCCTCTGCGCTGGCTTGAAACTTCAGAATGCATACTGAGATTAAGGGGGAAAGGGGATACAGCCACTATAAAGGAGCTTCATAATGTGGGATTGCGAATCTGGGTTTTAAATCCTTGTCACATCTGAGTTTGCTTTGACTAAAGCCTTCCCAGCCCAGGCTCAGGAGAAGGTAGCAAAGAACACTTGCTTTTGATTTAAAAATACTCTAAGTGTTCAGCTGGGAGCTAAAGGGGAGCCACAGGGCAGAATACAGCCAGAGTCTTTGAAAAGACAAAGAGCGGAAGCAGCAGAGACTTTGCTGGTATCAGGGGAATTAACACAAATGTAGCCCTGGGCCAGCTGCAAAAGTGTGAGCATCTTCTGGTATCACAAACTACTGATCTGATCTAACTGGCATCAGCTCAGCCCTGCTGCGGGCACAAAGCATTCTTCCCACGCTGCCTGAACAGAGGATTTCACCTCCACCTGCAACACCTTCCTTCTGGAGAAGAGGTGAAATTGGTACAATGGAGGGTTGGAGCAGCAGTGGACACAGGCATTATTCAGCTACCTGAAGTAGCAGCATTAGTTCAAAAGCATTTGGGATGACTGGGACATGCATGCACCAAATCCTGCCAGAACATAGTTCAGGAGCGAGGAGCAGACAGCGCTTGTGGCAGCCTCACCCTTCGGAGAGCATCTTCTTCAGCCGCTCCTTCTCTGTTGTTACCTCCACATCGGCACTTTGGCTTCGGAATAGTTTATCTTCTCCTGGCCCATTGGAGCTGATGATGGGGCTGGGAAGCACCTGGGGATGAAGAAGAATGGTTACCACACAGCAGTGAGACCCACAAAGTCTCTGCAAACTCACTCCCAGCCCAGGTTCACAGGATTAGTTCTGAGCCCTTGCACTCCTGTGAGGAACACTGGCTTTCAGTCCTAACTCTCAGATAGTGTTGTGCCTGTCTACATGAGAAGGGGTGACAAAGATCCTCAGGTATGGCTCAGCAGCACCAGTGAGCACAGCAATGGCGCAGCAAGGTGGGCACTCTCTTGGATAGGGAGGCCAGTGCTCTGCTCCCCCAGCAGCTGCCCTGCTGCTGCATCCTCCCTTTCCCTGTGGCCATGCCACGCCAGGGAGTGATCCCAGCTCACAGACACACTGAGCAGGAGGGCTCACAGCCTGCAGGCACCAGCTCTTCCTCCTCCCAACCTCAGGGACGGAATTCTTAGGCACTCAGCTTCCCCTTGGCAATGCCAGGGTGTCAATGGCTGGAACCCAGCCCCCTGGCCCGGCACACACTGGAGCTGCTCAAATGCCTGCCCCAGGGCTTTGCTGAATTCCTAAGAGGATATTCTTGCTGGTTCCCAGAGCAGTGGAAAAGACTTCAACTAAACACACTGCTGCCAGACCTGGGTTTAGTCAAGCCCATCTTCTGGACCTTGAGTTAAGACACCAGGTGCCATTGGGAATATGTGTCTCAGCCTCAAAGGAAGGAAACTGCTATTGCTCAGGTGACTCTGCCACCCTTTTTCCAAAGGTGTGGGAGAAGAAACTCAGTCTCTGCACTGAAGTACCTCCTTGTCTATGGCTACAGATTCCTGCATACATCAGAGCTAGCAGAGACAAACAACTGACAGCAGAGCAGAGACGAACATGCAGAAGCCAAAGCAGACTTCATATCCTCCCACCCCTCCAGAAGACCCTTCCTACGTGATCTCTCACAGCAGGGAAGCAGCTTGGCACTGACAGGGCAAACTGAGCTATAAAAAGACTCTGAGCTATGAGTCTCTGGGCTCCTAAGCAGGGAGCTGTGAGCCCAGGCTGCTGCTGGAGTTTATAGGTAGCCCTCAAATGTATGTGGTAGGGACAGGCACCTGCTTTGGAGTTGGCTGACACCTATAAATAGAGCCAGACATGGCCATGATGTATTAAACACCAGCTTCATGAACCCTTACAGAGAGCGACTGAGAAGTGAGACCTGCGAAACACAGCCCTGCCTCACCTTTACCACAGCGTGGAGAAACTGAGGCAGGGAAGGGGCAGAAGTTTCTTTTTCTTGTGTGTTGAAGCCCTGTGAGTCCAGCTGAAGATGTTGCACACTGTTTTTTTACATTATCCACAGTGACCTACTCTGTGCTGCAGATGCTAAATGAGATGGGGATTGGCCTAAAGGTTACTAGAGGACAGAAGAGAGCTTCTATCCTGGGATTTGCCCAGCTCTGAAAATCTAAAGCCTGAATAAACTAGTGCAGAAGCAGAAAAGGAGGAAGCCCTGATTTAATTTCAGGAGACAGATCTGCTCTCTGCTCACTTGCAAACAGAAACACAATCAATTATTGAAGGATGAAACTCAGATTTGAAGCTCTACTAATGCACAGGCTGGGAATCAGTGGGACAGCTGGAGAATGGCAGAGGGGCTGATTTATGAACAGGCTGGAGAAAGCAGGAATTGCAGGACAAGATCTGCATGCTCCCCCAGCAGAGGACACTGCATGTGCCACTGGCTCAGCGTGCTGGCCACTGAGAAGTTAGACAGGCTGCATGGGAAGAGTGAGGTGGAGGTCACCTTCACCTTCTGACCTCACCCCTTCTGCTGCAAGTTGCTGTCGCAGCACAGGGGAGAGGAACACGTCCTGTTGTGGTACCCGATGAGCTCTGCTGGTGTAAACAGTTTAAGAGGGAGTATCTCTACTCCCAGCCACCACCTCCTGGCCAGGGGAGCTGGGAGGTGACACTGCAGCTGGCCAGGAATCTGCATCTTGGGTGATTATTACTGACCAGAGTCTTTTACCTAACTCTGACTGTGCCATGAATGCTCTACTCTATTCCCTTTGCCATTTGCCACCCATTAGGATGGGGCACTGAGTTACAGGAGCCAAAAGCTGGGCATATTTTCCCCATTTTTGCCCCCAACATGACATTTCCAGTCTCTGCAGAGCCACCACCTCCACTTCCCCCTCCCTTCCCTGCAGGCCAAGGTACTCTTCACACTCCCTCCTCCTCCTCTGCTGCCATTCCATCTCCATTGGGAGAACCCAATGTCCTCCTACCTACAGCTCCTCTCCTACTGCCAGGAGTGCTGGGAAATGCAGCACCTCTGGAGGGAACTATTTGGGAGGGCAAGTTCACCATCAGCACTGCACTGCTCCACCATGAGAAAAAGCAGGATAGAGTTCTCCACAGCCTATCCTCTCCCTCCCTCCCACTGCTGCTGGAGCTGGTTTAGCTACACAGAGAGAAAAGTAACAAGTGCAAGTGCAATGCCTGTGAAAACCATCTGTGATGGGCTTAAGCTTTCTGGCTTGGTCTCCTGGGGAAAAGAAACTGGAATGAGTGGCTGTCAGGCAGCAGTGCTACGTAAGGGGAGAGCTCCCAAGAGGAGTGCAATTCCTGCTCTGGCAGCACGGCTTCTCCTCCACAGTGGAAGCAGAAAGAGAAGTCTGGCCAGCACTCCTCTGTCACCAGCTCTAAGAAATCACTTTGTCTTTCTATGGACCCATGGGCAGCCCCATCTCCTGTCAGAGACACTTGGAGGAGGACCCCCTGCAGCCCCAGAAGAATGGATGGAAGTGCCACGTGTCTTCCTTTCTATGATCTTCCAGCAGGCAACATGCACTCCTGCATGCCACTTGCCTGCTGCTGTCACCCTGAGCCCTGGGAGAGCCAGCAGCTCAAAATCAAAGAAGAAAAGAAAAAGAACCACAACAAAACCGACCAAAGAAAGAAGTCCCAGCCAGCACAGCAGGAACCCCCCACCCCACCCTCCAGCATGGCTTCAATAGACATCAAACGGTTTCCATAGTTTAACTGCCAAAGAGAGAGGAGGGTGAACCTTCCCAGCAGCTCCACTTGAGCACTCATTTGTTAATGCGCTTCATGAACTCCAGCAGTGACCTCAGGGCCACAAGTACCATCAAAGTGTGAAGCTCCACCCTCAGTGTATGGCAAGGAAGCTCTCAGAAAGGGATGGAAAGCAGAAGTTCCTAGGGGAGATGAGCACAGCAGCCATTCCCCCTGGCTGCCATCACTCAGCATTACCTGGTGAGATGTGATGTTCAGGGCAGGGTTGGTCAGCTCTGTTTTATCCTGGGATTTCTCCCTCACCAAACGAGCTGCTTCCTTCACTTCCTGGAACTTCTCTGCAAACTAGAGGGGAGCAGAAGAGTCACTCCAGTGCTCCGCCAACATGTGGAACTCACCAGAACCGAGGCCTGGGTCCTCCTCCCTTTGCAGCTCCATCCAACACGCTTTTATATTTCTCTTCAACTAACAATACAAACCAGTGAATAGCCCCCTCCTGGCCACGGTTCTGGCAATCAGTGAGCTTACCTAAACAGCAGTGACAGAAATTGAGCCTCAAGTCCTAATTTGATTTGTGATGTTCAAAACCACTCTGCAAATTTTACTGTAAAGCTCTTCCCACTGTGCTAAAAGCTGATGGGAGATGCAAAGATGCTAGGCACAGCATTACGTCAGGTTCCTGAAGTCTGTTCTCCAGAGGCTTATCTCCCCTTCAGGGTTTCAGGGACATTTCCTCTGCTGGCTCAGCCTTCTGCAGCACCTGCAGCATTACCTGAGAGAGATGCTGCTCGGAAGCAAAGCCCAACCCGTACACAGTGTTGGCTCGGCTGTCTGCCCACTGCCCAAATTTCTGGGATGTCTTCGTGAAGGTCATGTTGGGGGTGATGGTGCTGTTGATGATTGCCTGGAGAGAGAAGCAACACTGAGAGTCAGAGAAAACTCCAGCCTGCTGTGCTGAGGTGGTGGGGTGGGACTGATCACTGTCATCCCTCTGTGCTCGAGGAACTGGGGGAGAAAGCTCTGGCTGTTAATCTATAAAACAACCGTTCAGGCTCTGGTGACCAAAAGTCTTTCTAGTCTGGCTACGTGACATGGACAAACCTCAATCATCTCATCTAAAGAAAGGAAAAACAAGCCTCAGTGTCATGAGCTTCCCCCATTGCTGGAAAAGAAGATAAAAGACAGGGTGCCCCTGGGGACTCAACAACTCACTGATGCTCTCTGCTTGCATGGCAAGTAAAACAAAAGGCTTCCACGGCAGTCAGGACAGGCTGTTATGGAACACTCTGCTGGTCAGGGCAGCACCAAAATAAGTTGTCTGGCAGACTGCTGAGACTCTGCCATTGCAGGTCTGCAGGAGGAAGTCACGAAAATGCCTATCAAGATCAGTTTATGGAGAGTTACTTGTGTTTTGTGGCAGTGACGGCACAGAGGACTCCTGAGATGCCCTCAACCTCAGTCAGCCATTTCATTCTTTCTAAAGCAGTTTGGTTTAGCACAGGATAAAGGGGCTCAGGAAAAACTGGTGCTTTGCAAGCGCCAGGGGTGAGAAGAGACTGGAGCGGGGAGAGACAACATCAGACGCACCAGCACAGATTCCAGTGTCCAACACTAAATACACTTGAGCATGGCAGCAGTGTTTAACCTTCCATTCCCTGCACTGGAGATCCTCAAGGGCCTACACTGAGAACTGATCAACTCGATACCACAACATCACCAGAACAGCCTGGAGAAGAGCCTGCTGTGACACTGAGTGGTGCTGCCCCCACCTTGGTGCCCCCCACGCTGATGATCCGGTACACATTGCGGGTGGCATCATAGAAGTAGGAGACGGTGAGAGCGTGTTTGCTGGCAGGGATCCAGTTCCGTTTGGTGGCAGGGTCAATCTGGAAGACGTGGGCCCTCGTGCTGAAGATTGGCTGCTCCCTGCAAGAGAAACGAACAGGGCTGTCAGGGCACCGGGAGCTGAGCAACAGGGAAAGAGCATCAGCTTCCTGGCACTGGAGCTGAACGGGGCACCACCAGCAGCACTTCTGCTCCTCGTCTTCTCTCCAGGGACCTGAGGCAGTGGGTGCAAGGCAGGGCAGCTCTCAAGGGCACAGCATCTCTCCCCCAGCAGCCCTTCGCTGAGCCTCTGTGCAGGGAGCAGCAGCTCGCCAGTCTGGGCTGGTATCATCTCGTGTCTCTCCCTGTCAGGAGTCATGACCCAAGTTCTCCAGCATTCCCATGAGTTGCTTTTCCAAGATCTCTGAGCTGCTCTGTGCTCTCTCAGGAGCTCTCAACATCCAGGGCACCCTTCCAAAGTCCATTTTAGAAGCTGGGGGACTGCTGGTTGATGCCCCTGCAAAGTAAAAGCCATTGGCTATTTATGCCCCCATTTGACCACCATCCAGGCAGTACGATGACTGCAGCTAATACTGCACACGAGTGACCTTAGGCTAGGAAAATATCGTTGGCACAATAACAAAGCTACCAAGGATGTTTAACTATAGGTACAGTTTTTTTCCTTCCTCTCGAGTTTTTCTGTCCTCTGCAGTTTTCAGCCATTTCCAAAGGCCAAAAGCCTGGTTATTCCAGCAATAACAGTATATGCCCTCAGGTTAGTAGATCACATATGCATCTTCACCCAAGGATAGGCAAGAAACTTGGCAGCAGAAGCACAAAAAGGCATCACAACCTCATGTTTGCAGCATATCTGAAAGCCCTTCACAACACAGCCAGTGCAGCAGTCATGCTAATGCTTAGGGGTTACAGCCTCTTTAGCCCACCTTGAAGCTTTCTTGCACCATCCCTCAGCACTTTAGCGGGCAGTTCATGGCAACTGCCCCAGGTATGGGGTTCTCTGGCTGCTGTATTATTTGTACTTAGTACCTCCAAACTGGCACTCGAGGGGAATGGAGGGATGGAGGAATGGAGGGATGGAGGGATGGATGCATGGAGGCACAGGATGTGAGCACAAGCAGCGCCTTCCCCTCAGCAACAGCTCTTCCTCCCTTGATTCATGTCTGGGAAGCGCATCCTGCAGCGAGAGGTCACACTGCAGGGTTCAAAGCAAGTCACTCACAATGAATGAAAGGAAACACTTCACCACGCAGCGTGCAGCTGCTGCAGGAAAGCTCTGAACCAGGCACTGCCTGGGCTCTATAAGCAGTAAGATCTGAGCTGAACCAAGGAGTTGAACCTGAGGCATCAGGATGTAACTCGAGCGTTTCAGGAGCAGGAAGGAATGTTCCATGACACAACATCAGGTGCACTGGGGTCTGTGCTTGGCTTTGGTTAAACCCAAGGCAGTGGCCATTACCTAGACCCAGTGAAATGTGATGTGAATGGGAACAACCCCCCATGGCAGCTGCACACAAGGCACAGGCACAATCCTGCTCCTTGCAAGCTCCCCAAATCCACACACTTGTATTTCCTGCCTGTTCCAATTCCTCACAGCTGCCATGAGCAGCCTTTCCTGTCAATCCACAGACAAATGTAGCTGCTGCTCTCTGAACACATCACAAAGCTTAGGAAAGAAATCAAATCCTCCCTGCCAGCTCCCACTTTCACGCCTTGGTTCCCAGGTTACAGCCCTGACTCAGATCTCCTGCGACTGCAGGAGGGTCTAAACCAGCCTCTCTTCGCAGCTTTCCTGCCTGGTTTTAATACAGCCACAGTCTGGTTTTGGAACGAGATTCACGTTTTCCAGGCTCCAGTGACAGACATGAAATTCCACATGGATCACAACTCATCTTTTGAGACAGTAGCTACAGCGTAGGGAAAAACTAATGTTTCTGCATCATAACCCCCAAATCCTGGCTAGTGTTGGAAAGAACAGAGGAAGGACATTACCTAGTTGGTGACACTTGTTAGGAAGGGTAAGATAGAGGCCAGTGGAGTCAGGATGTGTCTCCTCTGGCAGCTTCCTCCTCAGGTCTCCTCGCTGGAGTGAGGCTCCCTCTTGGTTTTGCCTCCACTGTGATTGTTTACAGCTGCTATTCAGCCCACAGAGCACAGGGCATTCAACCAGGCAAAATTCAGGGGCTCCCTTTGGCCCAAGCTTGTAGTTCGCATTGATTTTTCATCACTAAACAAGTTTTCTTCCCTGTCCTGGGGGATAAGTGGGTGTGCTGTGTAGCTGGAGTAAATCCTCTTGGCAGCAGGCGCTGGCTGTTGGGAGAGGGCCACAGAGGAGCCTGGAAGGTGCTCATGTTTCCAGTCATGCGCACGTGATGCAGCTGCATGATGGAAACCCCTCCTCAGAGATCAGTCCTTGCCTGCAGGGAGCTATTCTTGTGCTCAGCCTGCACCCAGCGCCAGTGGAAACCCTCCTGCTGACTGCAGCAGCTTCCAGACCAAGTGATGTCCCACGCAGCCCCTTCCACACACCCCGAGCTCTGACACTCCTGACATCAGCCTCCTCTGCCTGCAGGGACAGGGTCTGCAGGCACACGGGAGATTCCCACCAGCTGCGCTCCCTGTCCTGTGCTCCACGGAGCCAAGCATGATCCCAGGCTCCAGCACGGATGAACCCCTGTGGCTGCCCTCTGCTGTCTCCCCATGACATGCGAGAGCTGTGCTGTCATTTGCTTTGTAAATGAGGCTCTGCAGTAAATGGTCCCCACCCTGCTCTCTCCCATGTCAGCTGAGACCCGGTGTCTCAAACAGAAGAAAGTGAATTTGCACGATGAAAGATGCCTGTAGAAGGGACAGAGAGCCAGCCTCTTTGGCACGTCTGCCTCCAAGCAGGTCAGCTGAGAGTAACGCAATGCCTGGAAACCCCTACTGCCTTCCTACTGATCACCAGTAGTCAGGAGAGGCTCAGGAGGCCATCCACCACAAAAGCCAGCGTTACTTCCCTTCTGAGCACCAGGAGTGGAAAGTGAACTGCCACTGGAAGCCCTGTCAGAGAGGAGAAAAGCCTTCACGGGGTTAGCTTACGCTTGTTCTACTCCCATGAAGCCAACTTGGCTGCTCTCCCGCCAGCACACAGCCCCTGGGCATGCATGTTCTTTTCCTGGTCACAGGTACACCACAGGATGCCCCTGTGATGGTGCTGATGGGAAAGGTGCTCTGCTTCTTGCGCCTTCACATCATTCCTGTGCCTCGACACTCCTCGTACCTCTGTTTGTCCCTTACGGTGTTCCCTGGAGCAACACCACTTCCCGCTGGCTGCGCGAGGTCCATCCCTTCCCGTTACAAACACGAAAGCCTCGCAGGCTCTCCCACGGGCCTGCTGCCAGCTCCATCAGATGTGCTTTGCTCCCAAGAGAGAGCAAACCGGCACTACCAGCGCCAGGGCTTAGCGGCAGCTTCACCTGCCTGTGCCAGGGAGGGAATCCCGCTGCCACCTCCCTCCGAGGGAAGTGGAACATGGAGAACCTTCTGAAATGATTGCTCCTGTTTCCCTTCTCCTCACTGCAGCTGGAAGAGCGGCTGCCAACCTGCTTGTCCCTCCTCATGGCGACTGCTTTACACGACCTCCTCACAGCACTGGAGCTGCACTCCAGCCTGGCCCCAGGACAGGGCTTTCGAGGAAGCAGTGGCTGAAGCTCTACAGGTAACGCTCAGGAGAGCTTTGTGCTCCGCTTGGGAACACCACAGAGATGTTGATGTTCCTTTTGCAGTGCTTGTGCAGGGGGAAAAGTCTTTGTTTTAAAACCATCAAATGGTACAAACTGTATCCAGCAAGTACAAGAATGTCATTGTGGAGGACACTGGCCAGCCTGGAAACCTGCCTTTCAGTACTCACTTGTCTGACAAAGTTAAAGCAAAGCTGCAAAACAAAAGCTCTCCTGTGTTATGTTGGAGCACAACAAAGACCAGAGAGAAAGAGCAGGCAGCAATGCAAAGCAAGAGAAGAAAAGCAAGAAAGTCTGCAGATCCAGAGGCACATCCCCGAGAGTCACTTGTGGTTATTAAATGGAAAATGCCTCTACCAGCAGCAGCAATTGAGACAGTCCAGGAGTGGCTCAGCAAGGTGGGACATAGGCAGGACCACAGGGCACTGCTGGACATGCAGGGAAAGCTCAGGTACTGCCAGCCAGGGCAAAGATGCATGGGCAGAGCCATGGCTGAGCTTGTTTCAGGCCTAACTGCTGACCTCTTATTCCCAAAACCACTAGAAAGCATACAGAAATAGCCCTGGAAGTGCCCAGGACTCAGACTGTCGTGTTCCTTCTCCCCTTCCCCGTGTTGTAAGTATATATATGCTGGAGATACATGCTGGCTACACCACACATCCCTAAATGCTGCCACTTCTTGTCCTGCTCCCAGCTGGGAGTCCCCATGACCACACAGACATCGTAGTGAAAAGGGCACGTGTAAATAAGGCACTCACATCCCCCAGGGCTGCCCTTGGCAGAGAACTGAGAAAAACCAAAGCAAATAACTGAAAGGACAAAGATCTGGCTGAGAGACAGACGTGTTCAGCAAGTGCCTGCTGGCAAATGGAAAGGATCCAGGCCCCGTTGCTGCCAGCATCTGCTCCAGCCCAAGGGGGAAAGGCAACACTCAATATTGCATGGCCCGCTGATGGCTTAGAAATGACCAGTCCCCAGTGAATGTCCCTATGCAGGCTGCCAGCTACCAGCAGAACCAGGCAGCTAAAACTGAAAAGGAGAGATGATCCTACCAGTCTACCGTGCTCTTCAAGGCAGCAAAGCACCAGGCTCCAGGATGCTGCCTGAGTAAAGGCCCAAATGTCTCCTCTTGCGGCTTCTCCTGGCAGACAAGCTGGAAGAAGGTCACAGGGTGCTTCGGGAGGACACATGAATAAATACAGGCCATGGATCAGTAGTTTCCTATTTGCTCTCTCTGGAGTCTCTGCTCAGTGGTCATTAAGACAGTGTGTAAAACTGCATGCTGGTCTCAGTTCCATCTTGGTTCTTCTATTATTTCCCTCTCTACAGCATCCAAATGGATTTCTTAATAAATAGCTGCTTATTTCCTTCTTGATAGGAGAGCAAATCATTGTTTGTTCTCTTAATAGATGGTCTCAGCAGAGTAGCAAGGAACTGAGCAGTCCAAAGGGACTGAGTTCACCAAGGCTGGAGGAGGGACCCCGTCAGGTTAGGACACACTGAGACCCTGCCAAGACCCTGGAGGAGAAACACACCCTGCAAGCACTGCACTGTGCCAAGGAGCTACAGATGGCATCAATTCAGCCCTGCACCAGCACCAAATTTTACCTGGCAGGGGAACAGCAGGCATAAAAGTGCCAAGGTCTGGAAAAGAACAAACCCAGCACTGCCCCCTCTGTGCTGTGTAATCTGAACACATATGGCACTGGAGGCATGGACTGTCCTCGAGTGCCCTGTTGGGATTTGGGGTCTGCCCTCCTCTTTAGAGGCATATGGGCCTCTTCCTAAGTGAGATCTTCTTAATGATCCCACTGCTGCTCTTGCAACAGGGAGAATGCAGCGGGAAGGGAGAGGAGCCACCACCCAGAGAAGCCTCTCCAGAGAGGGCCTGCACATCTCCTGTTTAGAAAACAGCACTAGGATCGTCCCATGACACATCTGGATTGTTTGGATTAGCACGTTCACAGGTATACACATAGCCCAGCTCACCTGCTGTGCCACAGAGCCCATCCTGCACACACATACATCAACACACGGAGCAAACCCTCTTCAATTCCTCTGCTGGGGATGTCTTTAACAGGAGGATTTCAGAGAGTCCCTCTCTAATCCTCTCCAGAAACATAGTCCCCGGCCTGCAAACAAGTCTCACAGCAGAACAGAAGTGAAAAGACGAAGGGGTTTTTGGCTGAAGCCGCAGGAGGCAAAGGCAGAGCTGGGAATGGTGCTCCTGCTGCACCCTACAGCCGCCTGCCACAGTCCTACAAAGAAATGTATCCTGCTGTAAGGAATAGTGCAGGATAGAGGAAGGACAGAGCCTTTGAAAGAGCTGTCAGCAAAGCATTTCTCTTTCTGTCTAACCCAGCACTGTGGCAGCTCCAGTCTGTTTCACTGCAGGCTCACTCCTTGACCCACCCCAACTTCAGCTGCCCGTTGGGGTATTTACAGCTCAGAGAAACTGTGTTTTACGACTCTTCCTTTCCCAAGGTATTTCCAATGCAAACAGCATCTCTTTGGGAAAATCCTGCTTGGCAGTTCCAGGTTCACTCTCTGTTCAGCAGGCTCCTAAACCTAAGGGCAGCTGCTACACCCCAACCCTCCTGCCAGAGCCCCGCGACAGGGAGAGGAAGAAACCTGGGGTTTACTGTTTGCTCACAGTGATGGCTTCTACACAAGGGAGGGGGCTCATCGTGGCTGCACACTTGCATTTGACT
This sequence comes from Psilopsiagon aymara, assembly GCA_024733675.1. Taxonomy (NCBI): domain Eukaryota; kingdom Metazoa; phylum Chordata; class Aves; order Psittaciformes; family Psittacidae; genus Psilopsiagon; species Psilopsiagon aymara. The sequence goes on from JANRGW010031222.1 coordinate 22,744, forward strand.
TCTGCTTTGTCCTTAGAATCATAGAATAGTCAGGGTTGGAAAGGACCTTAAGATCATCACGTTCCAACCCCTCACACTAAACCATGCCACCCATGGCTCTGTCCAACCTGGCCTTGAACACCGCCAGGGATGGAGCATTCACAGCTTCCCTGGGCAACCCATTCCAGTGCC
>JANRGW010031223.1:7866-21915 GCA_024733675.1 Psilopsiagon aymara
AGCCCGCGCGCCTCGGGCCCCTTTCCAAGATGGCCGCCGCCTCCCCAGGGGCCGCTGCCGTCTCCACTGAGGCCTCCGGCTCCCGGTGCGGCGGCGGTCCGCCCCCCCTCGGCGCCCGGTAGCTGCCGCCGCCGCTGCTCTGAGGTCTGCAGGCGGAGTGTGGGACAGCCGGCGAGCCATGGTGCTGCTGCTGCGGCTGCTGCTGCTTCGGGGCCGCTACTGCCGGCGGCCTCCCCCGCCGCCCGCCCCGGCCTGGGCCTGGGCTCGCCCGCGGCTCGGCGGCTCTGCCCTCGGCGCAGGTCGCGGCCTGCAGGTAACGGAGCGGGACGGGCCGGGCTGGGCGCGGCGCCGGCTGCAGCGCCGGTTACCGGGAAGGGTCCTGCTGGAGCAGCCCGGGGCCGCCGCCTCTCGGAGCCCCCGCCCCGCCTCCTCGGGCCGTGTCCCGCTGAGGTGGCCCCGGGAGCACCGGAGGAGGAGGAGGATGCGGGCGGCCCGGTGGGAGTTGGGTCAGCCCCTCCGGCTGCGTGTGTGACTGACTCGTGATCCAAGCGGGACTTTCCCTGATGGGTGTCTTGGGAAGGACCATCCCAAAGGTCCGCTGTGGCAGTGCATTGTAGGTGTAACGCGGGGACTGATGGTTTGGAGATAGCACCTAGGCTGTTGTACGTAAGGAAACGTTGATTAAAGGATTTTTTTCCAACGTTAATCGTGCGGGCTCGTTGCATCACTCATGCACACCGTGTTGGTGTACCCCACAGATGTGTTTTCGCCATCTTGCTGTACTCTTGGTATCACAGGTCCCTCTAGCTTAGCCCTCAAAGCACAAGGCAAGGCTCTCGTTTAAACAAGGCCTCCAACATAGACTCATAGAATAGTTAGGGTTGGAAAGGAACTTAAGATTATCCAGTCCCAACCGCTTCACATGGAACCGTGTCACCCAAGGCTCTGTGCAACCTGGCCCTGAACCCGTGAGTGAAGAGTTATTTGTGATTTTTTCTGCAGTGCAGTGAAGAAGTACTGGCTGTTTCAGCAAGCGGTGGAGGAAGAACAGTTGTAGGACTGCTTTTGAATCATGCCAGTTTTTTTCTGTTGTCAATTTAAATTAGTCTGAGCTGTTCTATTCTAGAAGGTATCCCTCCCAAGAGGTTACCATCTGGAGCCAGCAAAAGCTGTGGTGTTGCTCTCCAGCAAGCCAGCAAAAAAGTGAGGGATTTCAGCCTAGTTAGTGCCACTGTCTGGTTTGTTGTACAGAAACTTGTGCCTGTGCAATAGAGGGGTGGTGGGACAGGGAATCACACATCGGAGAAAGTGCTAGGCTTGTGTTCAGTGAGAGTGTTAGTAGATGTTAGTTCGGATGTTGTGAAGTTACCTTTAAGCGTGAGTATTGACTGCAGGATTACTGCTGAATTACCATGGGGAAATGGCTGTGTTGCCCTTCCTGCTGTGCAGCAGGATACAAAGTACTAGTGCATAAGATTTCCGCTTTGTGGGGTGGTATCTGCATTTTACGAACTGATTTCCAGCATATCTTTACAATGAAGAACAGAGCCACAGGAAGGAGAAAATAAAATTTTAGTGTTTTGAGTGTATGTTTCAGTTACACATGTGCTTTTTTAAAAAAAACTGGGTTATAAACATCTTCAAAGTCACATGGCAAGCTTACAGCACAGAGAGATACAATATGAAGGTTTCCCAGCTGCTGGTCCTGCAGCTTACGTTAAGGTTTCTTGGGAAAGTTGTGAATGCTCCATCCCTGGCATTATTCAGGGCCAGGTCGGACATAGCCTTGGGTGGCATAGTTTAGTGGGAGGTGTCCCTGCCCATGGCAGGGGAGTTGGAACTGGATGCGCTGAAGGTCCTTTCCAACCCAATCTATTCTATGGTTCTCTGATTCTGTTTAGGAGTGTTAGTCTCGAAGAGTATATAAAGGTTAAGCAGTCACAGAACTTTTCCAATAGTTGGCTTTTTTTTGTTTCTTTTCTTCCTCAGAGCCTTCTGTCACCAACACATTTCCCCCTGTGTCAGGGCCTTGGTGGAGTCCTGGTGAAACAACAAATAATTCGTGATCCAGTCCGGCTTTGGAATCTCTTAGGTGAGTCCCAAAAAGCAACTGTACAGGTAGAGGAGGGGGAGGGGTCGTATTTAATAGGAGTATTGACTTTTCTTTACCTTCACTGCCTGTGTTACTGAAATAAAGCTGTTCTGTTCTTGGCTTTGGGAGCTGTGTGAATTTTACGGAGGTTCTAGGGTTTTGTTTTGTGACAGGGACAAACAATGGCACCTTTCAACAAGGAGCTCTGTCATTAAGTAAGCACTTGAGTCGTTAGACCTAAAAGCTAATTTAAAAACTGCAGATTTTAAAGTAGAGAATCTTTCTCTGCCTCATTAGCAAAGCCTAAGATGATAATGTCATTCACCTTTTTCAGAAGTCACATTGTACAACCTTGCTGAAAGCCTTGCACTGGAGCAAGTTGAAAAGTGTATGTTAGAAAAAGTTACCTGAATTCTTAGAGCAGAAGCACAGAAAGGTAAACCAAAGGCAATTACTCTCCTTGCTGCCCTCTTTGAATTGGAAAGATGAGTTTGCTACTGCCTTTGAGATTTGAATAAAGCTGGTCACAGCTGTTCTGGCCATTGTGGGCCTGCTGAGCTTCGGCTGTTCCATCTTTGAGAGGGTTAGGGGTTTCAAGTTAACATACATGCATAATCTTTCAAATGGCAGTGAATCCCTCTAGTAGAAGTAGCAGTGGACAAGCAGTTCCAGTTTCTGGGCTTACTCCTTTTTCTGGATCCTTCATGAAGGACCATGGGAGGTGGAAACTGCTGTCTTCAAGTCAGTTGTCTGGCTTCTCAACTTCTTGTGTTTCTGATGAAAAAGCCTTAGCTGGGCATAAACTGTAGTGGCAGCAACTGTGAGTGTTACTGTTTGAAGCCTTACTTTCTTTGCATTTATTAGAGTATCCTGTCAGCATTTACTGAGAAACCTGCATTCAACCCTAGTATGTATGTTTCCTTTAATAGGTAGCTACAGTTCCTAGCGTGAGGCTGTTCTTGACTCATAGCAGTGTTAACTATGGTTATGCCTTGGGAAATATGTACATGTTTCAGCACAGAAGAAATTTCTCAAAAATTTATCTTTGCTCCATTAAAATCACCTCTGAGCAAAGCAATTTTTTATTGGATTGTCAAGAAAAATGTATGAGGAAAGTGACAGAGTCTGCCCCTCTTGGGGCTGTTTCTGATGAGGATGTCTCGTTTCCTTGGCACAGAAGCAAGACTGTGTGCTTGGGTGGATGCTTAGCTCGGCTTTCTCTGCACTTGGAGCTCATGTGTTTCTGCTGTCCTCAGTCCCCCTCACTGCCTCCTGAGGTCTGCCGGTAGTAATAACTTAACTCTGCTTTCCTGTAGGTAGCACTTACTGGTTTAGTACTTCAAGCTGTCGGGGGAGTAACCAGAAGAATGGAGGATTCAAAAAGAAATCTCCACAGGAAGATGATGGTATGTATGTGCCAAAAAGATATTTAATGAAACAAGTTGTATGTGTGAGGGGTAAGGGTAGACAGCATGGAAGGCTTTAATGCTTCTGTCTCTGGATACTGTAACTTACCACTTCTAAACAAGTTTGAAGGGGTGTTTTGACGTGGGGGTTGGAATGCTAAGATTTAAATGTAGAGCGTGAAACTGTTTCTGTGCTGCTTTGCATCCTATGCAGATAACTTCATTGATGTGTGCCTTTTGTTGCTTTGCAGAGGGAAACAGGAGTATTAACTGTTGAGTTTTGGTATGGAGCTTTTGTTGTGCAGCATTTTGACTTAAACTTATTTTAACTGAATAAAGTTCTTTAAGTTGGATCCTGGTTTGGCATTGTTTATTTGGTTTTTTATTTTCATTTATCTTCACTGTGGATGTGTCTCTAGTGATTTACGGAGCTTAAAGTTAAAATCTGATTCCTTAAAAATTTCTTAGCTGTGATAATGGCACTTGCTCAGAATTTTTCTTCCTTATTTTTTAAATCAGCCTTTCTAGATACTGCTTTTTTGCACATCTCATACTGCCTACGCCCTAGGCATTCCGCTGTATAGGACTTCTTGAAAATGAGGCTTACCTCACTAAATGTGTTTTGGAGCCTGGAGATCTACATGGTGTGCCAGATTACGTTGAGAAGTAGAAGGGTGGTCTCTCTGTACCGTAATCTTAAGGAAGTAAAGAATTTTAACAATGCTAATGGTGAGGATGCAGGGAAATAACTTCAGTGTACCGGGCAAAACCCTTGTGTAACTTCTGCAGGTGGTGTTTTGATCCTTTTAGCAGGCACCACTACCTTCTACCAGAAGGTTTTCACCAAACATCTTTTTCAAATACAAGTGGGTTTGTGGGTGTCCCGTCAGGTCTTGGTGGTGTTTTCAGCTTTCTGCTATTTGTAGATTTACAACAGCTGCATTCTGTTTTAGAAGTGTAATTTGACTCTTCACTGCTGTAAAGAAAATTCTTTGTTTTTTTGTGAGTACACACCTCGCAAGACCTGAGGTGCAGAGATTCTCTGGCCTCTGGATTAGGCATGTTTTCAGACTCCAGGGTGTAGATCTTTAGCAGTGAAGGTCTCATTCTGCTTTCTTATCAGTAATGCTTACAGAAGCACAAAGGATCTGACCATTTTCCGTTTAATGACATTAGTTCATGCTTGCAAGGGCTGGGGATGTCTTGAGCGAGTTCGTGGGTGTTTGCTGTGCTGCATGTTTCCTGGACCTTTGAGTGAGGGGTAAACCTGTAGATGGAGGGCTCTAGATCTTAGTACTGCAAGTTGGAAGACATTAACATCATGCTTAAGTCATACAGATTGTAGTATAATTTTATAAATTATATTACAAGCTTTTGTCTGAGTGTCAGTAAATAACAGAATAGCTTAGCTTTACCTATGTTGTGCTTAAACATAATGGTTGAATCCTCTTGGACTGACTAACTTCTGGAATAAAAGCAGCCAGGTGCTGCTGACTTTCAGCCTGACTCGTGCCGCTGCAGTCTCTTTAAGCCAACAGCAGTGGCTTTACCTGTGTGATCCATTTCACTGGGCTGAAGCCCTGGATGGGGTGTGAGTGCAGGTGTCAGAGAGTCCTTGTTGAGGAAGTCAGAGCTGGGAGATTGAGGCCATTAGTGCTTGCAAGACCACACAGGGTGACTGCGAGCACAGTGCTGCCCTGAAGAGCTGTAGCTGTTAAAATTAACAAACAGTAACATGCCGTGTTCCAGTGGCCTCTTCTTCTGTGATTAATGGATAGCTTGGCTTTGGGAGGTGGAATGCTGCCCCGTGTCTCCAGAGGAATGCTTGTCTCTGCAGTAATTATTAAAAAGAACTCTTCAAACTGTCACTGCAGCCCTTGCAAGGTTTTAATCAGAGAGTTCAGATTTGGGGTTAATGGCAAATCATTGCTTCATGGAGGCTTTTTGAGGCTAAAAAGCTGGAAGTATTCCCACAGCCGTTGCTTGCAAGTGTCGCATCCAGTTACTGGTTCTCATTTACTGAACATTGTGGGGCAGTTATGGTACAGTATGAATGTTGTACTATAAAGATAGTCAGACTTCACATAAGCTTAGAAATAGATTGATTTTGTTCTTAATTAAGTGTGCAGTAGAGTAAAGCTTTGCATTCCTTTCTGGTTTTCTAGAAAGGGTTTTTTTTTCCTGAAATAATTCAGCTGTAGGTTAAAAGTTCTGGACAAGTCCAGTTCTTAGAAACTGGAGAAGTTGTTTGTGTCAGGGTATCTAATGGCCAGCTTTTATCCTGTGGTGATCCTTTTGTGATTGCATCCTCAGTCGTGTGTGCTTTAGGACATATTCTATGCCTCCTCACTTTGTCTGAAATTTTAATACAAAAAATGATTTAGCAGTAGTTGACTCCGGCATCTCCAAGGAACTCACATATCCAGTAGTCACTTTCTAAAGTAGTTTCTTTTCTCCTTAGAATCTTTTTATTTAGAACTTGTTCAGCTTTTCAGGATATTGTCCAGACTAAGGCTACTCACATACTGTGTTTTAATTTTCTTTAATAAGACTGTAATGGATGTCATCCTGCAGCTTTGATGAATTGCTTTGTTGTAATAAAGCTGGACCTAGCAGATAAGACAAAAGTGAAGAGATAACATCAAAGAACATCTGAGAAGCTGCATTGTTTCTGTTTGGGAGCAAGCCTTTCCTGTTAAATGTGGAGCAGGGCTAGGAAACGAGTGAAAAATGATGCTGCGTGTCTGAAGGACAGAGTACTTTTTTTAGCATCTGACTGGGTCATATGTTTGTCCCTTGGTTTTGTTGCAGTGTGTGTAGAGACTAATTGGTGGCTAGTGATAAATGCTAGTGTCAGAGCATTTGTTATGAATTTGCAAATAAATTGAATCTGGGCTGCAGCAGTCAGATGCATTAGCAGTCCAGTGACACAGAATTAATTCATTGCTGGGTGTAGAGCAGTATTTATGTATGCCACGTTGCTGGTGATGTTAAATTGTGTATCAAGAGCAAGTGCTAAATTATATATCAAGAACATCCACATCGGGCTGGAAAGAGGAAGAGGTATTTGTTGTCATCACAACTCAAATACTAGCTGGCAGTTGACATTGAACTGTGCTGTGGCAGCCCTTTGCAGACCACAGGAACTGAAATTTGCCAATGCAGTGCAAAAAAAATGTTGGGAGTCTGAATAAGAAAAGGTTTGGTGGCAAACACTAGGAGTAAACCATCTTTTTCTCTTGTCAGCACTTCAGTATACCACTGGTACAGAAAGGAAGGGAATGCACACCCAGCATGTGAATCCTTCTGATACAGATCTTTAATGTGGAAAAGTTATCAAAACTTTGTAAACTTACAAAGCTGTATGGCATGGGAGAAAATCTGTGCAACTTTAAGGCAAAAGCTTGATTTGTAGTCTGTATATATCCACAGGTAAGCTGCATATCGCGTCTCCTGTGCCATTCCAGATTTACTGCAAATTCAGATATATTTTTAGGTAGTGGAGACGTCGCTGGTCTTATGATACAGGGTGACAGCAGATCAGGAGCTCGCTAGGAAGCAATTATGTCTTATAATACTGTGCTATGTGATTTACCAGTGACGCTGTGAACAGGTTTTACTCCTAATATTTCCCAGTGGATATGTTAGCAACAGCCTGAGGACTAGGCAGAGTAGGAGCATGTTATTTAAATGTGGACTGCAGTAGTACTTGAGTTTGATTTTTAGCAATAAGGGTCCAGTGGCTTTATTTGGCCTATATCTGTGTTAGGCCAGGCAAATGAGATAGTCTCTCATTTTGAAATAGAATGACGTTTGGTGGAATGGTGATGAGACTGGCAGACTGTGACATCTGAAGTCTGCTGACCAATATCAGACTGCCTTAAAACAGGACACACTGACCAGAACTCTCAAAACATGCCTGAGATTGCTGTCCTTGTATACAATAACTTCTGGGGTTGAGGGTCTTTCTTTGGCTCCCTGAAGCTTCAAATCCACCTCTTACTGAAGCAGCAGTTAAAGCACAAGAGGTGAGGTGATCCTCCATCATCTTCTCTGTAATCACACAGTGCCTCACTGCAGTGAGAGGCTTTGGGGAGTGGCTGAATATAGCCACAGCAGTGTGACTCCAGCAGATTTTTTGCTGCTTAGCAGGATGCAGAATTTGCCTCCTTCCAGGCAACTGTTGAAGTTCACATCTCAAGTGCTTCTGCTTTCGTAACTTCTGACTTGGTGCTGTTTCATGTGTACAGCTGAGGCCTTGTGGTCTGATGGTCTAGATGCCTGAAGGGTCTGGGAATGCCACATAATCCAGAATACTGACTCACTTGCATAACCTTGGGCAAGTCACACAACCTTCATTGTGAGCCAAGCCAGAAAATTGCCTGTGCAGTGCAAGTTGGATACTGCTTCAAGTCTAGTCCTTCAGGAGAAACCTGCAACAAAAAAAAAAACCACCAAAACCAACCAACCAACCAAATTATTGTCAGTCTTTGTTATTTGTCCTGTCTTTGGACCAGAAAGCTCTACAATTACATGCTTATATCTTTTTTACCTTTTCTCTCTTCTGGTATCTTTTGTTTCTAGAGGATGAGAAACGCAGGAAGAAGGAAAATCAAATGCATATTGAACGTTTACGGGCACTCTTCATCATAACTGTCATAGTGCTGTTGTTTCGATTCATGCTCAGTGACAACAGAGAAGGGACCAACATTTCCTGGAACTACTTTGTGAATGAGATGCTGGCGAAGGGGGAGGTCCAAAGAATTGAAGTGGTACCAGAGAGTGATATCGTGGAGGTTTATCTGCACCCAGGAGGAACCCCACATGGACAAGTTGTAAGTGACTTTCTGCAATTGAGATAAGTGATCATAGCTTATACTGCTCTAAGGAATTGAATTCATGAATATGTGTTCTGTAAAACTCTAGCTGGTAAATTTGCACTTCATTAATTTTTCTCTTTCATTTATTTGAAGTTCAGGGGACTTCTGTTATATCAACCTGGAAATAAGACTTCTAGTTTAACTTGTAAAATTAATTAATAATGATCTGGAAGAAAATCTCACTTATGCCTAAAAAGCTGGAAAAAACCACCAGTTTTTTTCTACTGGCTCAGTCTGGTACATGAGAAAGTGTCCAGAATACTCTAAGATCTTGTTTCAGAAATGTTCTCCTACTTGGATTTTAGTTTCAAGTGTTCTGTCAGACTCCATCAGACTTCCTTCCTAATCTTCAAAAATGGAGAGAAAGCAGAGTTTGATCTGCTTACTTCTAGAAGTTACCACTAAGAAAAATTACAGACTGACTTGAGAGATTAAAATACTGTTCTTGGATAAATCCCATTTTGTTGGGTGATTTATGATCAATTTGCAACTGCTAGATGAAATTAATTTTTGACAGGCACAGAAACAAGATCCAAGAAGTCCAAGTGGAGCGCAAGGCTCCTCCTTTCCAGTATGTAGTTTTCTGTTTATTTCTGTTCATATTATAACATTCTTTCTGTGCCCATGTCAGTATAACTGAGTTTATAATACTAACTCCATCCAGCTTTCTATAAAGTTGTTGCATCTCCTTTTTCTGGAGAGCTGACTTAGTTTTTGCCTTTTGTGCTTTCATGAGGTGCTGGAGGTACTAGGTGTAGGTGTTCCCAAGGTCATTTGGAGGCCTAGGGTCGGTTAGGTGCTCCATGAGTTCGTTGATTCAGTATCAAAAGGTGTAACATAAGGCTAAATTTTATCTGACTTGTCCTTGTTGTGCCTTTCTTCTTCTCACTGCTGTATTCTTCTGCTAAAACGCTGACATGCTGCTTTTATTGCACATCCCCAGAATGTTACCCTGTTGTACACAATGCGGGTGGCAAACATTGACAAATTTGAAGAGAAGCTGAGAGCTGTGGAGGATGAGCTGAATATTGATGAGAGAGAGAGAATCCCCGTTTCCTACAAACATCCTGGCTTTTATGGAAAGTATGATACAAATTTATGCTTACTGTCAGTCATAGATTGGTGACAATGTCCCTCACTTGGAGAGGAAACTCACTTTCAATGAAATGTTTTTATGTAAACATAGAACTAAAAAGTGGTCTCCATTTCAGAGCACTTACCCCGCCTCTCAGAAATAGGCATGTTCTTAGATGTACCTTAATATTTCAAAAGTGAGGGTCCCAAGAAGGTGTCTGGAACTGCAGCATGTAGCAGACCAAAATGTCTCAGATCAGTATCAGCAAGTCTGAGTAAAGTCTGTATTCTTGCACAGCTGAGCACTTCTTGTCCTCACAATCAATTATTCAAGTGCAGAGTGTGATAGACACCGTGACTCAACAAGTGATGTTACACCCTGGTCGGTGGAGAATGCTGGTGGTGAGGCAAGCCTTCCCCCATTCCAATTCTTCAAGGGAGGCCTGTGGTGGCTCTTCAGTCTGTAAAAATAAACACCTAGTTTTGGCCTGCTTCTGCAGCAGCTGTGGATCAGAGGACAGCCTGCGCTGTGCTCACTCCAGCTGTGAGCCACATACTGAGCAGAGCAGCATATAGAATCTCAATGAGAGTTCTTCTGTTAAACTTACAGCCCTTTTCTGTTACCTGAAACTGGCTTAAAATAAAAAAGAGCTCAAAGCTTCTAATTCTGAAAAAGCTATAATGAGAAGAGGAGGGAAATAGAATAGGAAAGGAAGAAAGAACAGCAAAGGAAGAAAGGTAGAAGAACAGAGACTGGAGCACCTCTTCTGCGAGGCTGAGAGAGCCAGAGTTCTTCAGCCTGGAGAAGAGAAGACTCATGCGAGACTTTAGAGCAGCCCCAGTGCCTAAAGGGCCTACAAGAAACCTGGAGAGGGGCTTTGGACAAGGGCCTATGAGGACAGGCCAAGGGGAATGGCTTTAACCTGCCAGAGGGGAGACTGAGATGAGCTCTTGGGCAGAAGCTCTTCACTGTGAGGGTGCTGAGCGCTGGCACAGGGTGCCCAGAGAAGCTGTGGCTGCCCCATCCCTGCAGTGCTCAAGGCCAGGTTGGACACAGGGCTTGGAGCACTCTGCTCCAGTGGAAGGGGTCCCTGCCCATGGCAGGGGTTGGAACTGTGTGAGCTTTAAGGTCCCTTGCAACCCAAACCAGCCTGTGATTCTAGAAACATGTCAAAATATTATACATAACTGGCTAGCCTTTATTCTGTGCTTTGATACGATGTACTAATGTTTTATTGTATGGAAGCTTGAAAAAATTGGCAAGTTCTGAATTTCACCTAAAGGTCTTGTACTGCACAATCAACTTAAAGTTTATCTTCATATAAATCTTGTATTATAAATGTGCAAATGTTGTTCAGAGGGCAAGTAACCTGACAAAATCCAGTCCAGGTATCCATTCGTACACGAACAAGAAGTTTCAGATTTTGGGAAGGTGTCTGGGGGGAATGATTGCACACACAGACCATCCCATCTACAGTGGGAAAGCCACTGTGCTCCAGAACCTGTAAGATGACACACTCTGCGCGGTTCACAAGAAGCTGACCAGGCCATCTCTCAGGTGTAGCAACACAGCTGTGAGCAGTAGTTGCCAGTGTCCTCTGCTTCACTTTTTAGGCTAAGTAATTGTTGGGGGTTTTGGTTTACACACACACACACACACACACACACACACATATATATAAAAAAACCTGTTAAGGTTCCATTTTCTTAGTTAGGGCTGTTCATTGCTGCATTGCCTAAATGTCAGGACCTTTGAAGTACTGCAGATAGCTATGTTGAGTAATATTAAGCAAGTTGTGGGCAAACGCTTCAGTTTGTACCTGTCTTGCTTTTGTCCTTTTAGTGATGTCATCTCTCTGATAGTGACACTTGTAGCGGTGTCCATGCTGTGGAGCATCTTCCGCCTCATCAGGGTTGCCGGACGGGTAGGAGGATTCAATGCCTTTGTAAGTATGCTGGATCTTGATGTTGTTTTACAGCCTGTGGATACTCTTCTCTTTCCCATCCTCAGCAAAGTCAGTGCAGAATAAGGATTCACTGGTGCCAAGGACTCTCCATTCTCGACACATCTTGCTGTCCTGATCATCTGACTAGCTTGTACCGTAACTGGCCGTAGCTGAGGCCCTTTCTTTCCCCAGTGGCAGGAAGGGCTGAGCTCAGTGAATTTGCAGTCCAGTTTGCTCTGCTGTTTTCAAAGCTTGCTAATGAGTTGCAGCTGCAGATGGTGTTTTTCACTGGGTCCTGCCAATATGCCTTCCATACAGCCAGAAGTAGGAATTGCTGCTTTCTGCAAAATGAGTTCTCAATTTATAAAATATGTTCAGATTCTGGATTTCATTATGTGTTGGCGTGTTCTGCTCATGCCACATGCCTCACTTGCAACATCAGTCAAATCCTCCTTCTCCCCTCTTCCACCCTTGGCTGGATCAGCTGATAAAACTGTAGAAGTCAGCCGGGGGTGCATCATCTTTGACTGCAGGAATCTGGGGATGAAAATGCAGTGAATTCAGTCCCTTGTTAGATTTCCCACTCAGCCTCCTCGGCAGTTCTCTTCTGGCTTTGGGATTCTCTTTACACAAAGGGATACAGCTGCTCAGAGGAATATTTTAAAGAAGTGTTGAGTAATTAGCGCCTTGAGGGCTAGATTCTATCGTTGCATACGTGGGGACAGCTAGGCCCCTGCATGTTTAACTCTTCTTTTGAATAAGCTGATATTTCTGAGGCCTGAGAAACTATGAACTTTCTTCCCAAAGAAAAAGATTCCAAAGTAGCATTTTTCAGTGGAGCATAATGAGCAGTTACTAGTAGAGTGTTGAACTGAATTCTTGTTTTGTCTCTGTGGTGTGACACGCACCAGGAGACTGAAATGTGGTGTCTGTTAAATTTGAGAACCTACAGTTCTGTCCTGGGTTGTGTTTCAGGAGCAACTAGTGTGGCAGCACTGGACAAGGGTGCAAAGTGTCTGTTTATATACATTTACAAGACAATATTGGTAATTATTTACCACTGACAATTATTTACCATCAATACATACTCCTCAAAACTATACCACTCCCATGTGTGTTAAGGATCAGAACATTTAGAAACTGGGGAGAACATTTAGAAACTGGGGAGAAAATGAGGTTTTGGACATTCTGCATGTTTTTAAGAAGTATCCCTGCCTGATCTACATAGAGTTTGAGCTGGATTGTGTTGGGACTATTACTGCAGGTTTATTCTGTCTCTTAACAACAACATGTGAATAAATAAAGTTTGAGTCAGCCTGTGAAGTGTTTCCAAAGCAAAAGTGAGTAAACCAGCAACATGTTCATGGGCATTTTAGTGTGTTGTTGATAGGGCAGCTTATACCTGTTCTGTCTCCCAAAGTAGGGCAGACAGCCTTTCCAGACTGTTGCCTTATCCAAAGTCAGAGTAAGTCCTCAGTACCTGTTCTGCCTTCCACAGAACCAGTTGAAAATGGCTCGTTTCACCATTGTGGACGGGAAGTCAGGAAAAGGGATTGGCTTCAAGGATGTGGCAGGAATGCACGAGGCGAAAATGGAAGTCAAGGAATTTGTGGACTACTTAAAGGTAGGTACAAGTAGAACAACGTAAGTGCTTACTACCCGTCTTTTGGGATAGGTGGCTCTATATTCTTCTCTTCATCCTTCATGGTACAGTTTAAATAAGCCTCTGTTTAAATAACCTGGCAGCTTTTTAAGTTGTGATCAGCATGACTCAAATCTCTGTGTTTCCAGTTCCATCACAGGAAGGCAGATGTAGCTGCTCCCATTAGCAGCTCAGAGTTGCTCAGGCAGAAAACAGTGTCAGGAAGCTCTGAAAGGCTGTATTCTTGTGCAGATGCTCTATGTGAGCTGTGAATCTGACAGAGCTGTGTTGTTCTTGCAGAACCCTGAGCGCTACCTGCAGCTTGGGGCTAAAGTGCCCAAGGGGGCCTTGTTACTTGGACCGCCAGGCTGTGGAAAGACATTGCTGGCAAAGGCAGTGGCTACAGAAGCACAAGTGCCATTTTTGGCTATGGCAGGCTCCGAGTTTGTGGAGGTGATAGGAGGTAAGCTTCTCGGGAGGAAGGGTGTGGAGGTTACTTGGTCTCTTAGGCGTTTGGAGGGTGCTGGAAGGGCCTCTTGCCCTTAGCCTATCTTTGTATGTGGAGGATAGGTTTGATAGCTTTCCTGAAAATACAGAAGGTGTTCAGTGACAGAGTGTACTTAATTCTGCAGTATCTAAAATGCATGCCTTCTGAATTGCTGGAGCCTTCTTTCTGACAGTGTGCAGCCGTGGTTCTTCAGCTGAAAGCATTATCTCTGACTTCCCTGTAACTATTATTAAAGCCATTGACTGAGGCTTCCTGCCTTGTATGAGGAAGCTAATGGATTTTCTGCTACTCCCTTCTGATGGCGAAAGTATGGCCTTTTTGTGCTGTGGGATTTCTGTCTTTCTCCTTTTCTTGCTTCCTCCTTGTCGTGGTTTGGGCCGTAAATCAGCCACGCAGTGCTACATGGAGAATCAAAAGAATGCAGCTCCCACAGGTTGAGATAAGAACAGTTTAATAACTAAAGTATAACACAAACCACTACTGCTACTACTAGTAATAATA
>JANRGW010031224.1:0-15300 GCA_024733675.1 Psilopsiagon aymara
TGGTTGAAGTCCCCCATGAGAACAAGGGCCTGAAGGCTTAAAGCTGTTCCTATCTGTCTACAGAGTGCTCCATCCACCGAGCCCTCTTGATCAGGCGGTCTGTAACAGATCCCCACAATAATGTCTCCAATTGCTGTTCTCCCTTTAACCCTGACCCACAAACTCTCTGTTGACTGCTCACCTGTCCCCAGACAGATTTCCACATCACCATTCAAACCAAGAAATACAAACCATCTTTCCAGGTCATGGGAGTCTCACCTGGGAAACACTGCTTTGGAGCAGCTGTTAGAAGCCTTTGCAAATAATTAGCTAAGAATAACTTTTTAGACTAGCTAAGACTAACTCCTTAGCTATTCCTTAGACACCATGGCCAGACTTGGAATATAATTTATGCAGTCCAGGCACAAAAATCCTATTTTACCCTACAAGAGCTTTATATTATATTGCCTGTGTGACTGCTTCTCAGATACTAAGCCTAGCTTTAGAGTCCTCGGAGGACAGTTGATCAAGCTTGCTTCAGAGAAAATGAAGAAAGAATCATATCATCAATTTTATTAAATAAACTGAAAAAAATCCCAACCTAATTTTAGTGAAGATTTCCTTCTGTGAACATGGCAAGTTCTGTAATGACTTGATCAGTCTAATAAAATCTATACAGAGAACAGAAATTCAGTAACAGCAAAGAAATAGCTAAAACCAAACCAGAAAGTTAAAGCAGTCAAGTTGAGAATTTAGCAATGCATTTTTCACACATCAGAACAATTACCCGGACTTGAGTATTTGTGGGGGAAAAAAATTAATCAACCAGCAAGTGTAAGGTAACAGGTACTGAATCTGCACGGCAATGAATGCACAGAGAAGATGCCATTTCTGACAGCAAATTTAAAAAATCCTAATGCTGAAGACAAATCTGAAGACCGCAATTCAGTGTCCAGCATGTTTTCTCATTTGGGTGACTTTCTGAGTACTTCACATGCATTTGCTACAGCAGATCTGCCAAACTAGTCCAACCACTGCCTGCAATGCGAATAAACTGCAGATCAGAGAGGCAGCTTTTACAAAGACTGAAACACATATGATCAAACTCAGCTGATGTGTTTTGGCAGATGTCGTGTTTATTCTCAGTGTCTTTTGACAGTAAATTCAAAATTATGACATAACATTTTTGGCTTAGAAAGACCACACAGTGAAATAATTAGACATTTTTGGAGAAAAATGTAGAGCTGTCAAAATGTGCTGCATAAGAGAAACTTTTAACATTGACAGGAATGGCTTTGACAGAAATTTCTGCTGGAAAATATATTAAAGGCTGAAACTTACTTGTTGTGAAAAGGGATTAAGAAGAAATGGGAGAAATAAAAGTTATTTCCATGTTTTCCTGAATGTGTTTTTAATGAGGTCTGAATTAACATACCAAGCCTTGCAAAATAATGTATATATGTACTTCAAATCTAGTCTGAATTCCTTCAACTTTCAGGTCCAGGATCTTACGTTATCTTTATCTGCTAATTAAAAAGCCAATTATTAATATTTTATTCTGCTTCAAATCAAACCATTTCCATTTGGCTAAGCTAAAATATCAAAGTTGCAGCTATTGCTCGTGGTTGGTTTTGTGTCAGAAACTGTCCACTGTTGGAAAAGATTGAGGGAGAAATCACAGCCACTTCTCCCTTTGTGGAAAAAGAACTGGAATCAGTTCTTCAAAGGAGGCCTAAGCATCTCTGCCAATGCCGCACAAAGAAGCAGGATCTCTCTGAAGCTCCATTTAGTTGACCTTTCATGACAACTGCAGACCACTTCTCAGTCACAGGCAACAAAACTGATTTAATAATGTGCTGCCACCAGAAAGGGGGCAGGGGCTTAGGCTATTACACATGTGATCATAACTTTTGCACAGCACATTTTTTGCCTCTGCCCAGCTGACCACAGAATCCTAAGGGTCTTGGCTCCGTGCTCTGTCATCTTAATTTTGTTTTTGTCATTTTCTATTTTAGTCACATATAAACATTCTAGCTTTAGCGATAGCTCCATTTTTACAGACCACTGACAGGCACATGAAAGATGATGGAATCAGGATCTGATCTCTGTGGGGCTGCTTTGGCGACTTCACAGGTTAAACTGAGATCTCATTTGGCAGTTTCTAAAGCATTTAATGTGTCATTTTGATTTTAGCATCTCCCAGATATTTTACAAGACTTTTCTCATCTCGTTTCAAGTAAAGAAGTTTGAGTATTATGCATCAACATTATTATCCTTTAATCAACGAAAATTACTGAAAATACAATGTGAAGCTACTTTGATAGGATTATTTTCCATAAACACAAATGAGCTGGCATTAATTATGTTACTCTTTTAATTCTTTCTTAATTCAGTTTTGTATTAGCTGTTCCATTATTTTCGCAAGGTTTTATGTCACACTGACAAGCCTATAATTATTTGGGTCATCTCTTTTATTATTTTTAAATACTAGCATGCTAACTTTCTTTTGCTCTCCCAAAACTTCCCCTGGGTTACAAGAATTATTGAAAATCAATATTAATACTCAAGCTCCCAACAGTGCCTTTAAACCTGCTGGATACAGGTTATCCAAACCTGCTAATTTAAAGATGTTTCATTTCCTGTTCCAAAGCAGAAAAGAAACTGCTTCAAAGCCTGAAACACATACAGTCCTTACCCCTCCAAATCAAGGCAGTAAAATCTGGGAATGCTCAAGGTGCCCCTACACTTGGAGTAAGTCATAGAGGGCAATGACAAGAATAATTTCTGCAATCCAGAAGAGGTGACAAACAAATACTCTTTGACCTGTAAGCTGTTAAAACACAACTGTTTCTCTTTTAGTAGATGTGGAAACTGAGATGTGGGCAAACTTAGCAATGCCCACAGTGGACATATCAAACTAAGATTAAAAGTCAGAAAGTCTGAGCCCCTCCATGCCTAAGAGCTATTGGCAAACCGTAGGTCCCAACCAAAAATCACATCAAAGCACAAAAAAAAAATACACAGCTGTTTATTATTAATTATCTTTTTATTGGAATCACAGTTAACACTAACTACAAAAAGGGGTATTAAATCAATTAATCGCTGCTTTTTTTCATTCCTTCTGTACTGTCTGGGCTTTGCCTCAGAGTGAAATGATTTTTTAAGGCAGCACACATGGAGTTAGCATGAAGTATAATTATAAGGAATTTTTAAAATAGGATTATCTGATTATCTATTATATTTTTACATTGTCTTTTTATGGATATAATGGCCATAAGAAAAAAAAAGAGTAGTGCTGCTGACATACATACAAACAAATCTTGTGTTAGGAACCTAGAAAAACAGCTGGGGACATCACATGCCAAACTGGGACAGTACAATATTGAAAAACAAGTATCAACCTTGTAAGTTTATCAGTTGTAAGGTTGAACTTCTGAAACGTGCACATATGCATGGTCTTAAAAGAATTATGAAGTCAAAGGTAAAAAAAAAAGTTAAAATTTAAATAAATGTCTGATACAGTCTAGTACTAAACCTGTCACACTTCTATATAGCATTTTATGAGGTATGTTCAAACAGGAAAGCAACTGAGACCAACTAGTGTCACTGAAAACAAACCATAACATTAAAATATTGAAATACTCTTCGCCAGACTAGCTAATGTGAGTTATATATTTGAATTCTGTTCCTTTATGCTTATTGCTTGGAAATGTAGAATGATCCACAGTAAGAAGCATACATAAATCGAACACTGTATTTGCTTCTTGGTGATTTAGCATTCTAAAATACTCAGTCAAAAGAACGGCTGCATTAAGAGAACACCAAATGACTAAGATTCAAAAGACTGGCATTACCATATCTAAGATTGCTTTCATAGTGTTAATTCAGCTGAGCTGTGTGAGTCCCTTTCCAAACAGCAGGTCATTTAATGAGAGCATTTGTTTTTCAGACCTCCATCTCACTTAGATCTGCGAATAAGTCAACAGTTTGCACTGAAGAAGACACTAAATGTGAGGTAGCCAATCCCCCATTTTCTGCAGAATTGAAATTTGATGCAGTGAATGAGGTAGCACTTGCAGAAGGGTTGCTGAATTAAGGAATTTGAATATTGCCCAGAATTCTGACTTTGGAACTGATTCTCCATCAATGGTTCTTCATTATGGTGGTTGATATGAATTGAAAAATCTCTGGAAAAAGCAACAAAATTCATTTGTTATTCAACCGACACATCAGCTTAATTTACTTTCTGCAAATCAAAGATGATACCACTGATTCGGCTCATGAGAATAAAGACAAATCAGTGGTTGCTGTGAAGTGCTCAGATGCTGACCTGAGAAACACCTTAGAAAAGTCTGAAAGAAATTAATAATGTCTATCAAGAACAGCATCTGAACAGAGAGTGATAAATGAAGTGCAAGGTGACACATAGAAATGGGAAGAAAATAACAGTGAACTACCTGGACACCGTCCATTCCATCCAATAAATGGGATAAGCGTATATTGAGAGAATACTTTATAATCTGATAACCAAAGGCCATTATAAGGTGCCTTCACAGAGAGGGCAGGTTAAGTTTGCGCAGGCAGTTTTAATTCTGATCTGTTATTTTTTTATATTTGCTGATCCTTTGGCAATGACCATTGAACTGTGGGGTACCCACATTCTTGTTTATGTGCCATTTCCTAGATTTTTTTATAAAGGAAAAACTACTTTGTATTGCAAAAAGATACATAGAATCATAGAATGGTTAGGGTTGGAAAGGACCTTAAGATCATCTAGTTCCAACCCCTCTGCCACACTAGACCAGGTCACCAAAGGCTCTCTCCAGCCTGGCCTTGAACACTGCCAGGGATGGAGCACTTACCACTTCTTTTGGGCAACCTGTTCCATAGGTGCAATTTATTTCATATTACATTTCATTGGGACTTTTGAGTTGCCTAATTTGTTGAAACTACTAAACCTCTAAATTCGAAGTTTGTATCTTTAATCAGTATATGCTCCAATTACTCAAACATACCCTGATATATATATCTTTTCTAGGTACTCAGCCCTTTATGGATTTCAGGTGTATAAACAAGCTCAATAGATATACTGACATGAAATTACACAGGAATTACACATCCAGTTGAGCAACATCCCCCTGATGTCTGCTTTTTCTAACCATGTGGTCTATAATACAATATTATTGTCCCACACTTTTTTTTTTTATGACTCCTGGTTTTATTTACATGTTAAAACATGGGTTTAAATAAGTTATTTGATCAAGACTGCCAGGTACCATACTTGCATTTACAAATCCCTGACTGGTGCTTTAGTCACAGTAAAATGTTTCATTTAATGAGCACTAGAATTCAGTTCTTAAAATATTACTCCTGTAAAATGTTGGCAAGTCTTGTGATTTTTTTTAAATTTAAACAACAAGAGAAATGTTATTTCCAATGGCAGTATTAAGTGAAATTAAACACTGATTCCTGCCTTGCTTTCAGCAGGATCCACTCTCTGGCTCAGCTGTATTCACTTCACTCCTCAACTGCATGGATTTTTCCTCCTACAGCATTTTAAAAGGTCTAATTTTTATTTCAAATTTTCATTCTGTACATTACCAGCTGTGAGAAAAGCCACTTTCTTCATGCACTTGTTTTCATTCAGGGGCTTGTTCCAGGGCAAAGTCAAATCCTCTTAAACCTTTAATTGGTTCTCAGCATTCTTAATGGGCAACCCATACTCTGGATAGCTATGTACAGGCTTAATCACTCTATGTATAAAGTCTTTATCATGCTGATGTTCAAATTTTTTATATATCAGGGAATTGAATCTTCCAGCAAGAACTTTTTCATTCTACTGTGTTACAGTACAATGCTCTATAAAACTATTTTTCCCACCAATACATCCAGCAACCCCGAATATCATGGTTTAAGAGACATGCTAGCCTGGAGCCATCTACTGGTTGTACTGCTGAGCTTTAATAGACAAGCATATATTAATAGACTAATCACCTAAGTATGTGGTGTTTCTTGTGTACTGGTTCTTTTTTTCTAAGTTTAAAAACTCTCTGAACTTTATGTGGTGCAAATATATATAAAAAAAATATTTATCTTGCTTTCATAAACAAAATCCAAATGGAGGGGAGGGGCCTGAAAAAGCTCTTATTACTCAATACCACTGAAAGAAAACCAAGGAATAAGGCAATATAAATGTTAAGATGTACACAATCCACATACCTTTAGTTTTATTGCTGTGATGAATAGGATAAGTAATTCTTATTGCCTTATCTTATTGCCTTATTAGATGTTGCATAATATTTCACCCTGACTTTGTATGATGTCATGTTCTAGAATAGCTAAAATGCACCATGTACAGTTTGCTTGGGATTAAAAAAGGTCTCAATTTTATTATGTTCTTCAAAGGTTTTAATTAAAAATAAATTTAGACAAAAAAGGCAGCAGACAAACAGAAGTATAAAGCCTTTAAAAACGGAACTGCTAAGAAATGAGCTACTATAAACTAAAAATAATCCAGACAATTTCACTTGGAATCCAAAGTATATTTATATAATGACGATGCTTAGTATGTACTTATGCATTTATTAGATGATAGTATTGATAATTTGTGCTGTAATTTAGCCAGATTTCTGTTATTGCAAGAATATGCGCAACACGTGCAATTCTGTCTTCAGGAGCAAGGGAGAGAACTGCACAGACTTTACCAGCTTGAGAGAGAATATCTGCACCTATTAAATAAGTGTACATATATATCTATGTACCTGTAGATATATACACACACACATAAAAATATATAGATATTAACTCATTATGCTAATGTCTATAGATTAAAATGCATATATTTTTATACATATCTACCAGCATGTATATATATGTGTAAGAGCATGTATACATGCATGCCATATATGTATATTTATCTATATACATACACACACATGCATGCACACTCATGTACATCTGTATATCACACCCATCATCTAAATTCGACCTTCTACAGTTTCAGTTAAACAAAATCTTCTGTGGACTCTCAGTTGTACCAGGATTAAGCACCTGCCGCTATTCACATTTGCCCTCAGCAAATCCATCGGCAGGGGAGACTTCCAACAGGAGCTGTAAGTGGCAAGTAATTTTATCAAGAAATGAAAAATGTAATTTAAAATGTATGAAAGGCAGATAAACAATAAGACTTCCTAGCATAAATAGGAAAGCATAAACATATTGCAGATTTGGAGACCAGACTATGGGAGCTAAAACTAAGAAGAAAGACATTGCCACCATCACAAACGGAACTGGTAGAAACACCTGCAAGAGAAAGAAAAAAAAACTGGTTTAGGAAATAAACTGACCAACTGTGATTTTATGCCTTCATAAGAATAATTATGTGTTCTTTGCCACACTAGAGTACCATTTATCCCACTGCTGCAATCTCACCCAGGACAAGATTCATCTGACCTCAAACTGCCTACAAGGTAGCATATTTTCTAAAATACTTGTTCAGACTCCTATCATCAAGAGGGTGAGAGAGGCAGCACCTGAAAACCATTTGTCCACATATGATATTATGTGCTCCTAAAAGACTCTCAGGGTTGGGTGCCTAAAAGCAGCCTTCACAAGAAGCATACACTTCTACCACAGCTTTCTACCAGCTGGACTGAGAGGACATTAAACCTATCCTTAATGTCTCCAGTGGCATCAGGAAAGAGTGGAGTAGATCAAGGTTTAGTCAGCCATGAATAGCCAGTCAGGATCTCACATTGTTCTGGTTACTGCTCAGCACTAGTACAGTTTCAATGTTGTTTGCACACACCCCACATTCTGCATATAACCAACTCTCATTCTCAAATGCAGGGTCTCTCAGGCAGAGACCATCTGCTCATTTCTCTTCCCTCTATAGTAAAGCAAAGGTTTTAAGTAAGGCTCTTAAACACTGTGATCATTTGTGGTTTTGTATTGACTATCCACTTCTGACTTGCACTTGTTCTGCAACTTCTGCATGCTACCCATGACTCAAAAAAAAAAATCTGTAAATACATTTTGTAACTTTTTCCATTTACTTTGTACGGGCGATGCAGATGAGGTTCCCGGTATCGAAGTACAATCAGGCTTGCACAAGTCAATCCAGTCATAAGCCAGGCAGAAAATCCAAAGTAATTTGTTAACATAATAAGGTCAGAAGGGATGATAAAAATGGACGCAATGGTGGTTGAAAAAATCATGGCTGGTGCTGGAGTACAGGAGTGGACGTTAAGCATGGACATTAAAACAGGTAAATGTCCTGACTGACTTCCAGCATAGCTTAATCGACCTAGTGTGAACATGCTGCTGTTGAGAGCACCAAATATTGAGACAGCAACAGAGAGAGGAATGATCCAGGCAACAGAGGGGATCACTCGATCAGCCCAAGTGACTGCCACAGCAACTGCAAGAAAGCAAAGCATTAATGCAGTGTAGGCACCATGTTCTGAATTACTGTCAGACTCAACAGAAACAAAACTTACAGTACACCACTTATTAATTACCAACAATGCCTGGTTTTTGTTACAGTACTCAAACAGGACTAATCTAATCCTACTAATAAAGGAGCTAAAAATTTATAGGGGAGGGAAGGGATGACTACATGAAGGAGCAGTGCCTGCAAGAGCAACCCAGGTAAATCTGCTGTGGCCAATACCACAGTAATGGACTGCCCAGTGGGAGAAAGCTGCACCTCACCACCATGCATCACAAACATACACACCTGGGCAAGGCCATGAAGGCAAAGAAAATGAAGTCCCCAGTATGGCCACAATGGTGGCATGATCCACTGTGAGGACACTGCCAAGACAAGCAGCACATGTACGCACAGAGATGGGTTAGCAAGTGTGTTAATAAGGTTTTGCTTTGGGTGGAACTGGGAAAAGTGAAAGATTACTTCTGAATGACAGATGCTCAAAATGGTTTAAAAATTAGCTATAGCCTATACTGTAGCAAGGAATAGTATTTAGTGGGTTTATAACCAACTGCCTTAGGGAATATGTCCTACAGTGATCTGCACAGCACAGGAAGATTTTAGAGATGGGGAAAACACACACCAAAAAAAAAATGTAATGAAGGAAAAAGAACCACAGCAACTCACAGCAATGTTTGAAAGAAGCGCTATAAAATTAAGGCTGTCTCCTCACCTGATACAGATAAGCACAGCTCCCCTGGCATGTTTGGAGTTGGTCATGCCTGGAGTTGGTCATGCCAGGTGGGCACCTGCTATGCACATATACTCTGCCTCTTTCATTGTAGGATGGATCTGCAAATGTATCCATCTCTCCCAGCAGGTAGCCTGGCAATGGCTGAGTGATAATACGAGGTTGCTGAGTGACAGCTACACCACTCCCATTTATGTTATTGAGATGCTTTCCCAGGGAATCTGTTTTTGTCACTCCTGGAGGCAAGGTCTGACAGCTCACTCTCATTAGATTGGTATTTAAAAGGTGCTGTTTGGACAATAAAGGACAAATATAACTCCTCTCAGACCTTTTCATAGACAGTGTAGGTACAGGATCTGAGAGAGGCTTTACATACACTGGACTTCTGCATAGGGTCTTCTAAGGAATCACAGTATTTATTATGAATTACACTCAAACAAAATGGCTATGTTACTGTGCCCACAGTCTTTTTCATATTACCTATCACACCAGACTTGTCCACCTCCTAAACAGTAATGGCTTTAGCCCGAGCCACCATGAGGTACGGGAAGAAGGAAGGAAGAGAGGGGATTAAATCTACAGGAAAATAAAGGCCTTCTCTATACTCTGCAGAGACTTGATCTTCACCTGATTTTCCAGGGTTTAACACAATTCTGATTTCTTTTTAGACAGTGCAGGTATAAGCCAAAATTTTCAACACCTAATAACATCTGTCTGTACTCATTCCAACTTGTGTCATACAGCAAAACTAAACAAGAATTCTGTTAAAATTTAGACTGAAGCTCAAACTTCTGGACTGTGAAGTTAGAAGAGCAGAAGTAACCCAAACCCAGTAAACTGACACCAGATGGGTATGCTAATGGACAACACATTTTTAATAAAAAAAAAAAAAAAAAATCCATACCTGAAGAGACAATTTCCTTAGGTGTGAGGACAGTCAGATATGAGATGTTCACCAGTAAGTAAAAAACCATTACTGCAGGAACAGCAGTCATCACAGTCAAGGGGATATTCCTGCTAGGGTTTTTCATCTCCTCTGAAAAATACAATTTAAAAAGACTAATAAAGCAAGCAGTGTAGCTTCTGCAAGTGTGTTTCAGTAGCAAATCTGCACAGAGCTTCATGAGTCGAATACCAAAGCCCTGCTCCAAACTCTAATCACAGCTGCTGAGCTACGTTGCTTGTGAGGTCCTACAGTGGTTCTCAAAGAGTTTATTAGTTTACATCTTTCTCTTTTTTTCTCTTTTCCCTTTTTTTTTCTTTTTCTTTTTTCCTATTTAACTATATATTTTTACTATCTTGGAAGGAGGGATGGATAGGAGGTCTGACAGACTGACTAAAAAAAATCACAAAAGGACTGATAACTTTGATTAAACAAGTATTTGACTTACATTAGAAAACTGACTTGGTAATAAATGTTAAAGCAGCCATAAAATCACTAGCTTAAACGTGAGACTCTAAAGTCAAATTCTTTATTGCTATATCACCCCATGAGTCCTGATCTGGAACTTTTTGACTGTATTTTCCTATTCCTGCACAAAACCCTTTTCTTTGCTCCTGCATCAGGAACTAGAGAAAAAGTAACAGGAGAGACTGAAGGTACTGACAGAATATATGCAATGTGGCGGCTTTAAAAGGTCATCCTCAGCTGGATTTTTCTCTTGATTATCTTTTCCAAGGCAACACTGGTGGACGAAAAATGTTTAGTGCTTAGCCTGGCATCACCAAATAAGAAAAAAATCCAAATTTGCAGCTAAATAACAGAGGCACTGACATGCATCCCTGAGTATGTGATAGTCCCAGCAAAAGACAGAGCTGGCTTCCAGAATCCAAACAATTCATCCTCATCTCAGTCAAAATGAGTCTTCTTCATCTCTTCCACTCCATCCATTCACTTTTGCTCCCTTTCCCCTTCCTATTTCCCTCAGCTTTTATAGAAGACTTCCTGAGTATTACCAACAAATAACTCACAAGGGGGAAGAAGTGAAAAGTCAAATGTGCAGCTTGCTTAAGCTCTTTTTAGGACACAAAACTCCCTTTCCTCCCTCAAAGATAATTTGTTTCCCACCCAGAACACCAGCCTTGAGCCTGCCTCAGCACTGGCTGTAGTGCACAGAGCCAGAGGGACTGAATGAGCACAACAGCAGAATCCAGATACACACACCAAGAGAATTTGGGATTTATTTCAAATGTAGGAAATACACTTGGTAATTCTGAGCCTAGATGAGGACAATCATCAAACTTGCCAATTTAAATTTATCTTTCCATTTGCCTTGCTGTTTGCTACAGTCCTGCTGTCCAGCTGGCACCTGATGCTTTAGCTCAAGCTCATGGGAATGAAGTTATTGTTGAAGAATAGGCAATTCAGTTCAGAAGGGGACTACTGCATAGGTTGCATCTGCCTAAACAGCTGTGCTGCCTAGTGGCATTTATTACTACTAGTGGCATTTATTACTACTAATAAATGCCTAGTGGCATTTATTACTACTGCTAACTGATCAAAAAATAAAGTAATATTTTACCCATAATTTGTATTGTCCCAGGCTTGCAAAGCTAAATCCTTGCCTTTAAGGAAATACTAAGATTTTAAATATATACTTTGCTGACTTGTATCAACTTTTCTACTGCAGCATACTGTTAATGCTGTAATAGCTGGACTGTAATAATAACAGTAATTGTTTTAAACATTAACCCAATTTTCACACTGTCCTCACCGTTGAACTTTGTTATACATTTCACACATTCAATTTATTTAATGATTTACATGTGACAGAGGTCAATGGATAAATAGGGTTGACGATATAAAAGCAATATCCACTTCTTATAACTTAATTCTACAAATCTGATGATACTATAAAACACTATTTGAGACACGCATAACTAGTATCAGGAACATTATCTACAGCTTTCAAAAACTTCTCTATTACTGTAACATGTCATTAGATACAGAATAAGGAAAGTAGATAATTAAAAATGTTTTGAATGTTTAAAATTGAGTATAGATTGTACAGAATTATTTATACTATTTCCTTTGATTCTTCCCCACTTTCAGTGCAAAACTCTCATTTTCCCAAGAAAGTGACTACAGACCAACTTATATGTACCATAAAATTACTCTATTTTAACACAATTCAAAATTAATTTGTCCACATACAAATCAGCCCATAACCTAAGAGAAAGTACAGACATTTAAATACAAATTAATCAATTACCTTTCTTTGGTATGGTTTTACTGTGCACATAATTTGGCACGGATATCTTAACCCTTTTCTAATAATGCACTTGCACTGACACTGAGAAAGACAAAAATGAAACTTCTTGAGGTATAAAAAAAAATCTGTTCACGCAGGTAATTTTAAATGAACTATTTTGATTTCACTTGTAGTCCTCTGGAAATGTCAGTCTGATTCTGGAGACTGCACAGGGAGCAAGAAACTTCCCTAGAGAGGAAGAACATCTCATCTAACAGCCCCAACAAACACAAGACTTGTATAAAAAGTCACAGACCCTATGGTCATGAAAGAGAGACAAATTATACCAAGATGAGCTGAGGAACTTAAGAATGTCAACTGGAGAACAAAATCTAAAAAAGAGGAGTACATACCTGCCATATAATTGAGGGACCACCAGCCACCATAAGCATACAGTCCTTGGAAGAAGGCTTCAGCAACCTGTGATGCACTGGGGATCTCTGAGCTGAATGCATCCTCAAACCTTGCCAGATTCTCCCTTCTCCCACCAACAAGGAGAACTATGCCACCGATGGCGATTACAGACAAGGCCATCATCTTCAGCAGAGTGAAAACTGTCTGCACCCATGCAGCCATTTTAACACTGAGGCCATTCAAAATTCCCAGGGACCAGAGAACTGCCAAGGCCAAGCATTTCTTCACCGCTTCTGGTGGAGGACAAATGCCATAGAAAGGCTGGGTGGCATATTCAGCAAACAGCAAAGCTCGAGCAGCATTCGACGCTGGCTTGGTAACTGTTGACGTCCAGATAAACACGAAAGCAGGTAGGGATCCAAGGCCTCTTTTAATGTGGCTGTATTCTCCTCCAGAGAATGGCAGAGCGGTTCCCAGCTCTGCATAGCACAGGGAACCCATCAGAGAAACCAGCCCAGATGCAGTCCAGATCATTAGTGCAACACCAACATTGAGTAAGGAATGCTTTAACACCCCAGTGGGAGAAACAAAGATCCCTGCTCCAACAATCGTTCCTATAATAAAACTTACCCCATCAAAATAACCTATGCTCCTTTTGAGTTGTGTCTTGGATTTTCCTTTTCTTATCACATCTTTGGGGTCATCACTTTTTCTTTCACGCATTTTTTTTCTGGGTTGTTATTTTTTTTCCAGAGATGTTGGATGCTATGTAGTTCCCTTTCACTTTGTTGTTAGCAAACTGCCACGGGCCCTACTTGTTAGTGAAATGTCATGGGAAGTCTGGCTTAATCATTTAGAAAAGAGAGAATACTTTGGGTTTTGATGCCTCCTGTGTGAAGATGATTAACCAAATATTTCAAGAAACACTGGCAAATCATGTACATGTTGGTTTAATATGTACTTCAGAAATTACTAATGTCTGGAGGTATTTTAAAGCAAATGGCACAAGTAATACACAGTAAATGCTCATTTCTCAGCTGATTTTCACAGATTTGAATTTTTCTAATGTATGTCTTCAGAGACAACTGCAAGAGGTGGGTAAATGTGACCTCCGCATCAGGGTAGGGCAGCATGAAGAAAGAAATCAGCCCTCTTTATGTTACTGTCAGTGACACGGACATTAGCTGCCGGTCACTGTGTACACTGGAGCTTGTTTATACTTCACTCATTAAATGCTGCCCTGGAAAGAAAATTACCAGTTTATACCCAGTTTTTCTTGAGGACTCATCATTATAGTAGCACCCATGCACTTCCTAAGCAGGAATTAACTAATTAATTCAGACACTGCTATGAGGCGAAAGAGCTGTATTGCTGTTTCCACTGTCTGTCTGGGGGCTGTGGAACAGAAGGGTGAAGGCTGAAAGTTCCCACTGGTTTGGTGTATGCCTTTTGAGATGCAGTCACTGATTTTTCTATGTATTTAACAAAGTGTGGTGTATTTTATTTCAGAATATGGAAAAGGTACTTCTATTCAATCATATGTGGATATAACATCGCCACAAACTCCTACCTCAAGAAAAATGTTTTTATTCTTTTTAAAAGATGTAGAGAAAAATGGGAAGAAATAAGGAAACTGAAAAAGAAGCTCAGCACATACTTAAGGATAAAGGCTGTTAAGTGTCCTAACCAGTAGCTGCAAAGTTCTTACTTTTTGTGTCATTGTGGAACCAGTTTTGTCCCAAAGGTCAAAGCACAGCAATGAAGAGAATAAAACTTACTCCTTTTACACGGCCCAGCTTGAAAGACACAGATCAGTTCTAAATGGGAGGATTTTCACTCAAGGACAAAATAAATTCGTCTGAAAACGTAGGTTTATGTAATATGCCATGATGTAAAAACACCGTAAGTTAAAAAAGACATAGAATCATAAAATCATAGAATAGTCAGGGTTGGAAAGGACCTTAAGATCATCTAGTTCCAACCCCCCTGCCATGGGCACAGACACCGCCCACTAAACCATGTCACCCAAGGCTATGTCCAACCTGGCCTAGGACAACGCCAGCAAAGGAGCATTCACAACTTCCCTGGACAACCCATTCCAGTGCCTCACCACCCTTATAGTAAAGAATTTCTTCCTCATATCCAATTTAAACTTCCCCTGTTTAAGTTTGAACCTGTTACTCCCTGTCCTCTCACTACAGTCCCTAATGAACAGTCCTGCCCCAGCATCCCTATAGGCCCCCTTCAGATATTGGAAGGCTGCTATGAGGTCTCCACGCAGCCTTCTCCTCTCCAGGCTGAAGAGCCCCAACTTTCTCAGCCTATTTTCATATGGGAGGTGCTCCAGTCCCCTGGTCATCCTTGTGGCCTTCCCCTGGACTTATTCCAACACTTCCATGTCCTTTTTATGTTGAGGACACCAGAACTGCACACAATACTCCAAGTGAGGTCTCACAAGGACAGAGTAGAGGGGCAGGATCACCTCTCTCAACCTGCTGGTCACACTCCTTTTGATGCAGCCCAGGATACAGTTGGCT
>JANRGW010031224.1:15900-27010 GCA_024733675.1 Psilopsiagon aymara
TATCCCATGGAACCGTACTGAGAAGGTTCCTGAAGAGGCCAAAGATATGTAGCTAATATTGAAGAAGCATAATGAAAAGGTAAACCTAAACCACTACAAAAGTAAAAAAAAAAAAAAAAAAAAAAAAAAAAACCAAAAAAACAAACAAAAGTGTAGTTTGGCTTTTTTTATCTTTATTTGGGTATTGATGTGATCCACACTATTTTGTTTAGGCCATAACTTTTATACAAGTCATCATCTTGGTTTTATAAGGAAATAAGACTTGTGTGGTCACCCTCATGTTTTTGAAGTTCTTTTGAAGTCTTTTGTCCAATTACAAATAAAATGGAAAGATAAACCAAAATCTGGGCAGCTATCCCCATGCAACATTTGAGTATCTGCAGTCTTTCACATGGAATGCATCTTCGCTATAAAAAATAAAAGGAAAATATAGCATAGTTCTTTCTTATGTTTCTGTATTACTAATCATTTATAAGCCATAGCTGTTCTTAGAAGATAGTTCTACGAGAATATGCTTGTTACATAGTGTAATGTCAAATTGACTGATGTAGCATTAAATCTCTCGGGTTTACTTTAATTGGTTTTAATTTAGGTTCATTTAAGTATATTTTTATATACTTCTTTAGACTTATTAAGTATATTCCACAGAATCTATGTATATTCATCTGAGAACACATGATTTAAACAATGATATTTATGTTCTTCATCCCCATTTGGTCAATCTGTTTTAACTGCAGCTTTCATTATTCCACTAGTAATTGACATGCAAAATCCAAGGTAGTACTCTCTCAGAAATACTTCAAACAAATTTAACTCACAAACAATTATAACATTGGTTTTAACAAATCAAGCTTGTTTTGTCACTCAATATCTATTTCGTTACTCAATATACATTTTTTTTTAAGTAATGATCCTTTTTTATTTCCCCCCTTTTAAAATGGGAGATTTAACAATATTACCTGTCTTGTCAGGGACATGCGTGATCTTTTTATCTGCCCAGATAGCTGTGAAGGAACAATGGAAGTTATACATGCAACTTGCTTTTAAGAGCAATGTCCCATTTCTATTTTTCACATTACTCTCTTGTTAAAGTTGAAAATAGATACTGAAATCTGACACTCTGTTGTGGTTTAAGCCCCTGGAGCAGTTCGTTCACACATTCCCCTCTCTATGTTCCTCCATGCTCCTGGGCAGCTGAGGAGGAGAATCGAAAGAATGTAACTCCCATAGGCTGAGTTAAGAAAAGTTCAGTAACTAAGGTGTAACACAAACCACTGCTGCTACCACCAATAATAATAATGACAAGGGGAATACAAGAAAAGAGAATACAACTGCTCACCACCCAATACCAAGCCCAACACAGCAGCGAACGCCAACGCTTTCTGGGTCTCTGCTCTCCATTTTACATCCTGGGCATGCTGTGCTGTGGTATGGAATACCTCATTAGTCATTTTGGGTCAGGTGTCCTGTCTCTGCTTCCTCACAGCTTCCTCTCCTCCCTGGCAGAGCATGAGGCTCAGAAAGTCCTTGGTCAGACCAAAACATTCAAAGCAGTAACTGAAAACATTGGTGCTGTCAGCACTGTTCCCAGGGTGAAAGTCAAAATCACAGCTCTGCACTGGCCCCTAAGAAGGAGAAAAATGCCTGCTACTGTTGAATCCAGGACACAGTCACTCCCACCTCCCTCCACACACCAAAACAAATGCCCAAGCAGACAGAATATTTTCATTCTGTGAGGCATAGATTACTAGGTCATTTGACTAATTAAGGTATTAAGAATTCAAATCCAATTACAAAATGTATTATTTTTTCTTTTATCTGGTAACTGCAAATATAACATGTAAAGACTTAACATTGTATATATGTTGTAAGCCAGTGACTGTATGTATTTCAGGGTTTCTTCTCTATTTTTTTTTTAAGCACTAGTGAAAATATAACTTTTATTGATTAAATAAAAAAAGCCATACTCTAAATGTTATGAGTTTGCTTTTTTGTGAACAAAGAATTTAAGGATACGTTTTAAAGCAAACAGCTTCACATTCAGAATTTAATATCGAGTAGTTAAATTTATGTAAAGAATGTTTAGATTACATCTTACTAACTTCTAGCCAAGCAAATTTGATTTTTAAAAAAATTAATTATTAAAGACAGCATATTGTTAAATATAAACACAAAAAGTCAATGCACACAGTATGCATTGATTATATTATTGACAAATGTTATCTTCATTTAGAGAATATGCATGACTAAGAAGGAATTATGAAAGAAAGCAAACTGAAAAATTAATTTTTTCTGATAAGATATTTATAACAAATTTTCTCTATGATGATAACAAGTGATATAACTTAGGAAGTGATGATTAAAGACATTATGCATAGTTGTACACAAATGAATTTGAAGAGATCAAAGATGCCTATGATGTAATTCAGCGGGTGACAACTCTGTTGAAGATCTGGATATTTTAGGACAGTTTTTGTGATGGTACTTTGGCATTGAAACTTTATTGTTGGAGGCATAACTGGAATGTAGAAGATGTGAAGAAAAGAATATAAGACAGGACTGAAAGAAAAAAAATCATAGAATAGTTAGCGTTGGAAAGGACCTTAACATCATCTAGTTCCAACCCCCCTCCCATGGCAGGGACACCTCACACTTAACCATGCCACCCAAGGCTCTGTCCAACCCAGCCTTAAACACCACCAGCGATGGAGCATTCACAACTTCCCTGGGCAACCGTTCCAGTGCCTCACCACCCTTGCAGTAAAGAAATTCTTCCTCATATCTAATCTAAGCTTCCCCTCTTTAAGTTCTAACCCGTTACCCCTTGTGCTATCGCAACAGTCCCTAATGAATAGTCCCTCCCCAGCATCCTATAACCCCCATTCAGGTATTGGAAGGCAGCTAGGGTATCACCACACAGCCTTCTCTTCTCCAGGCTGAACAGACCCAACTTTCCCAGCCTGCCTTCATAAAGGAGGTGCTCCATTCCCATGATCATCCTTGTGGCCCTCCTCTGGACTTGTTCCAGGAGGTCCATGTGATTTTTATGTTGAGGACACCAGAACTGCACACAATACTCCAAATGAGGTCTCACAAGAGCAGAGTAGAGGGGCAGGATTACCTCCCTCAACCTGCTGGTCAAGATCCTTTTGATGCAGCCCAGGATATGGTTGGCTTTCTGGGCTGCGAGACCACACTGCCGGCTCGTGTTCACTTTCTCATTGACCAACAACCTCAAAACCTTCTCCGCACGGCTGCTCTGAGTCTCTTTTCTGCCCAACCTTCATTTCTGCTTGGGATTGCTCTGACCCAGGTGTAGAGCCTTGTACTTGTCATGGTTAAACTTCATCAGGTTGGCATCAGCCCACCTCACAAGTGTGTCAAGGTCCCTCTGGAAGGCATTCCTTCCATCCAGCATATCGACCAAACCACCCAGCCTGGTGTCATTGGCAAACTTGCTGAGAGCGCACTCAATCCCACTGTCATAAGCACAGGCTTTTTATTTCTTCATTTTTTCAATGACTTGGTTAAGGTGGGTTTCCATCACTACACAGAAACTGCGTAGCATGGTCAGTGATAGAATCCATGGCTACAGAGCAGCTTTTAACCATAAGACAATTTCTGCATCCTCTGCAAACCAGTGCAGCACTCACTATATGCTTTCACCTTTACAAAAACATCAAGTTCTACAGATTACAGAAATTTTAGTTCTGCACAAAACACACCTCTACCTATGAAAAATTGCATTCATTTTAAATTGCACTTTATAAACTTCATAAATTGCACAATATACAAGTTCAAGTATGCATTTACCATGTATAAAAACTCATAATTCAAATATTTATTCACCTGTATTCATGAATTCAAAATTGCGTGACAAATGTTTTAAATGGTTAAAATATGTATTTTTCTGTTTTATTTTAGTGCCTTTTCTGTCAACACGTGCATTTTTTTGATATCCAGCAATCTTCCAATTCTTTATTTTGGAGTCTGGCCAGCTGGATTTGGATTCTTATTTTGAAACAAATCAGTATTACACAAAATGGCAGGTTAGAGAACAGATGCACCTTTGTTTTACTGTTCATCCTAAACCATGTTAATTTCTAGTATAACAAAGGAATTTTCAACATCCCCTGTGCCATAGATTAATAAGGATCTTGTGACAAAGCTGCCTGATTTCAGAAAACCCCACTGAGATTATTACTTTCCTGTGTGTGCTTTCTGTCTACCTCAGATAAATGCTTCTAGACAAGTTAAATGCTTTGGAGATTTATGCAAAGCCTGCCTTTCATTTTGGTGTGTTGTTGCCTGAGTAGGAAGAGGTAAGAGCAGCGAGAATGACAACATTCTTATAAATCCAACAGAAAAGTGACACTGGATACAGTTCACCAACATGAACATTAGCAGGGTAGAGCTCAGTAAAACACGTCTGGTTACACAACAAGTAGTTTTCAGCCAATTGCTTACTTTTTCAATATGAAAGGGTTTCTGAAGCACCTCGTAAATATTCACTTCCCATATTTTTTCTAAGATGTCCAGCTTCTCCCATTGGTTGAAAGGATAAATTGCCACAGACCATAGGATTAGCTCCAGGTCTTGTATGTCAGTGCCACCTGCCTCACATGCCACTATGTACTCAATATATGATCACATTCTCTCTGATGACCTTATCTGGAAACTTAAACACAGAATATAGGGCAAAGATAAACTATTAAAATAACATAAACACATCTGTAAGACAAGCCTAAGACTCCCCTGATATGTGGAATACACCAAAAGGTTATATCATCATCAAAATAAAATGCCAAAGTACTGCAGTTTTTATATTCAACAGGGAACGACATTCCATTTGAGTGCCAATTACCGACTTCTCTTTGACAGTAAAATGAGGGAAAGAAGCACTATATAACATCTATGTTTGAAAGCTGAAAATTCAGCTGACCAGTTCTAGTCTACCTAGGATTTAGGATTTTCCCACTATATTTTCTTTCAGACACCTTTCAGCCTTCAATGTGAAGTTTTTCATTATCAACTAATGGTTACTAGAAATGATACCTTCAGTCACTGCAGTTTCTCTGGACTTAAGAGAGGAACCAATACAGAAAAGCAATGGAAGAATACTTTTCTTTCCTAAAATGGGTATGTATTATTTCCTAATTGCAATTAACTGAATTTCAGTGTACTTGATAGAGTCTCTATTTCAATCTTGTCAAGAATTTCCTGCGCACTGCCCTGAATCACTCTTTCCTGTTACCCACTCACTGATTAGATGGCCTAGAAAGACACCCATGTCTTAAAATGTCAGATTTTAAAACATTTATTTAGTTCCTTTTCAATTAACTACACAGTGTTTCAAGCATAGTATTGACTTATCCCTGTATCACCCCAAGTCCTTTAAGGGGAGAAGATAAAGCAAAACTTAGAACCTAATTTGTCTTGCAAAGTTTCAATAAATACTCCCCTCTGTTATCACAAAAGAAGTTTCCTACTGCTGATACTCACCAAGAAGTATGAATACTCATAAAGAAAAGGGACAAAAAAAACCCTGAAGATGCCTTCCAGGAAAAACTAGTCACATATACTCTTTCTTGGCATACATCAAGGGACATACTGTATTTACTATGACTGGCAAATTTTATTTATAATCTTCCTGGGTTTTCCCCTTTTCTTCAGGCCACATTTTGTTGGGAATACGACACTTCAAAGTAGTTTTCTTCGTCTTGCCTTCTGAAAGGAGCTCAACAGCTATTCAAGGATTTCTACAAGTATCATTAGACAGAATCAGACTTGTCAGGGTTGGAAGGGACCTCTGGAGATCACCGAGTCCAACCCCCAAAGCCAGTTTACAATTTACCACACCAAACTCCATGATGTATTCTCAAACTTTAATTTAAAAAATGAGTCTGCACACAGAGGCAATTGACAATCTACTGCCTTGGAAATACTTTTTTCTCCTGGTACTCTGCCAAATTTCTTATAAATCTGCCTTGTACTAAAAGACTTATGGATTTCTTTCTTTCCCTGACAGATATATCAGTCTAATTTGACTACTTTTCAAGAAACAGACCCCCAACTGGCAGTCAGCTAATGGCAAATGAAAAAACATGGGGAAGCCATGGCTTTGTGTTATGCTACGTCTGTACCTGCATCCTAGACAGCTCTTCATAATAGCCATAGTTTACTACAGTATTTCCCTGATAAATTATCAATGTAAGTACAAGATTTGCATGAGCTGCTCTATGCATTCCTTGCTGGGCTATAGTATGTGAAGAAAAGTCTGATGGAATTTTGCCATAACAGATATCAATAACCAGTAGCTGGTGAGCATGCCCAACAGTAGCACTCATCTGTGTAAATGCAAACGTTTAAAACCCAAGCATCGAGTGAGACTTTGTTAGGCTTCCCCTGTAGGAAAGAGCAAGAGATGGGTTGAGCCCCATCCACTCCCAGCAACAGCTGTATGAACTACCCACTGGAAATGACACCCCTTCTACTTTTAGATGGTTTGATAAATCCACCCCTCCTCTTACTGGGATAGGCATCCATTTTCCAAATTAAATGTCCCATGATGCACTGTAAACTTATACAGCAATGCCATGGTGCCCTTAAAAACAAAGCCATTCATGAAGCAATTCCAATATGGTACTGTAAAAGGGTACAATAGCAGAGATATGAAAAAGACATGCGTAGTACCCTACCCAAGTAAAAAGTCTATTACAACACATACCCAGACTTACTAAAGTTCACTGTTAAGATACATTTCTCTTCAAAGTCCTAGCCATGATGAAACAGACAGTGTCCTGTCACTAGTTATGGTCACCCAGGGGCTCTCCCCCACCACGCAGACAGGCCATGCTGAATATGATCCCCAACTCGCGCCCAGCAGAACCCCCAGCAGCTCATCCCATCACTGGGATTGTTTTAGGATCCAGTGGGAGTCACGCTATGCACAAATACCGGGGTGGAAACCCCAGATTTCAGCACCCTGCCCCTGCGCGGGCAGGCCACGAACAGGTTCCGAGCCGACACTCCCACGTGCTGCCAGAGCTTCAGGGCGCTACAAATGCCTCTTCTAGAAAGGTGCCCTGTGACCGCTGCCAAGGTAAGGCCGGACCAGGTCTGCTGAGCCACCGGCGAGCTCTGAACCACGACTGCAGTAAATTCTTAATACTGCACCAGAGTTATAAAAATATCCAAAGCCCCTGGCGTCTCGCCGATGGGAATACACCGCAGCCGAGTGAATGAACACCTCCCCCGAGGAATAGAGCGCGGCCGCCGCCCCCCAACGCGGCCACCCCCAAGGCGGCCCATCCACACCCGGGCCACGGCCTCCCCTGCCCCACTACGCATGCTCCGACTGCCCCGCCTCCCTCACCGAGCCCGCCAGCGGCGCTACTTTGCGGCGCGGTTGTTGTGAGGAATTTTGCTTCCTGGCCGTAAAGCAGGGAGCGCCGCCGTTGGGAAGGGAGGGAAGTTTGAAGTAGAGCGGTGGTTTGTACCGAGCGAGCTGCGGTATGGAGGGGGAACGCGCTATCCCTGGGGAGGTCTACCTCGTGGATAAGGGGATTCAGAGGTGAGGAGTTTGCCGGAGGAGCAGTAGGCACGGGGAGCTGGGCTCCTGGGATGAGGGGATGTTGCGGGGAGTTGGGCCCCTGATGTGCGGGAGTGCCGTGGCGCGGTGCAGGGTGGTGCAGCCCGAGAATGAAGCTGCCTGGCTGATGTCAAGTGCCTTTCCTTGGCAGCTTGCTGGAGGTCTCCCTGAGCTCAGAGCTGCACACTCTCAATGTGCACTGTAACCGCATCACCAGGATCGAAGGTCTCGGTCATCTCCGGAACCTGCAACATTTAGACCTGTCGTCAAACCAAATCCGACGGATCGAGGGGCTAAGTTCCCTGGCTAATCTGCGCACCCTAAGCTTATCCTGTAACTTGATAACGAAAGTGGAGGGTCTGCAATATGTATTTCTTTCTATTTAGCAACAAATTAAGCTTTTCTAAGAGTTGTGTTGAAGCTTGCTTCAGGAAAGTATGCACATAATTAAGGTTATACGAACTCAGTTGAGCTACTAACCACATTACGGTGTAAATTTTAAAAAGGGTTGTCCTGGTTTCAGCTGGTATAGAGTTAATTTTTTCCTTGTAGCTGGTGCAGGGCTGTGTTTTGGCTTTAGTCTGAGAACAATGCTGATAACGCACCGATGTTTTAGTTGTTGCTAAGTAAATGATTACCCCAATCAAGGACTTTTTGGTCTCTTGTGCTCTGCCAATGAGGAGGGGCACATGAAGCCACGAGAGAACAGACAGGACACCTGACCCAAACTAGCGAAAAGGGTATTCCGTACCACAGCACATCATGCCCAGTATATACACTGTGAGAAGGTACCTGAAAGGGGCTGATTGCTGCTCTGGTCAGGCTGGGTCAGGCGGGTGGTGAGCAGTTTTATAGTGCATTACTTGTTTTTATGTATTTCTCTTTTAGTTTTATAGTCGCTCCCCTTGTTACTTCCCTTAGTGTTATATTGTACTTCAGTTATTAAACTGTTCGTATCTCAACCTGTGAGGTTTACATTGTTTTGATTCTCCTACTCTTCCCACCTGGAGAGTGGGGAAGAAGTAAGGGTGAGTGAATGGCTGCATGGTATTTAGTTGCTGACTAGGTTTAAACCACAAGACTGTAGTCTCTGTAAGCTTTATCATAGCAAAATGCCTTAATTTAGAAGGTAAGCCTGATTTTTATATTATGATTATAGTTCATTGTCATTATTTGTAGTTAGGATTTTTGAAAGCTTGCTCTGCGAGTTTTGATTTGATCAAAGCAGAACATTCTTTTGAAAATCTTGCTGTTTCTTTTTCCCTCCTTTTGTTTAGGACTGGAAAAACTCTATAATTTAACTATGCTGAATTTGTCATATAATCACATACATGATCTCTCTGGTAAGTGACTTTAGTATGTACAGTTCAATAAAAAGCATTTGCCTCACTTCAGCTTTGACCAAGTGTATTTTTAGAAGTTTCTAGTAGTTCAGCCAGGTCCTGAGTAATACTGTGAAAGGTGGCAATTTCTCTGAGTACTCTCAGCTTTCAATTTTCTAACATTAAGGTTTGTTCTGAACTGGAATTTATTCTATATATGGTGAGCTGAGCTTGTTCACAAAGTAGTACAGAAAACATTTCAAGCTTATTTCCAAAGTGAAAAAAGTAATAGTCTCAGAAGATATTTCCAAAATATTCACATCCTTCTTTTTATAGGACAGAAATGTAGCTTTGTCTATGATATGGATGTTCTCTTCTAAATCTGTTCATTGGAATGTTCTATTGTTGCTTCTCACCAAGATTTTAAGCTACAGAATCAGGGGAATAATAGAAAATTTAAATAATAATAATAGAAAATATAATAATAATATAAAATTTAAATACGAATAATAGAAAATGTAGTAATAATAATAGCTAATTTTAAAGAACATTGGTGACAATTTTGTTAATAATCTGAGTTATAAAAAGGAACTTAAAGCAAAATTTTCAATTCCTACATGCTTAGCAATTAGAAAGTAATCTTTCTTTAAAGCTCCCTAGCTTTTTTTTTTTTTTTTTAAACTGTGGAGGGTACCATAGCTAATTAATGTATGGAGACAGGAATGTGGACTTGTT
Source organism: Psilopsiagon aymara (assembly GCA_024733675.1). Lineage (NCBI taxonomy): Eukaryota > Metazoa > Chordata > Aves > Psittaciformes > Psittacidae > Psilopsiagon > Psilopsiagon aymara. The sequence continues at coordinate 25,549 of JANRGW010031224.1, forward strand.
ATGAAATTTTCAGTTGTTATGATGTGTAACTTCCTGAATATCTTTTATCAAGATGAAATTTGTTCTAAACTAGTCAGGAATTGTAGCAGAAATCATTACTTTGGTGTTTTTTCTCAAATTTTCAGGATTTCAGTGCCTTCATGGAGCCAGTCATAAGATTAGCCATATTGACCTTCACAGCAACTGTGTAAACAATATAGATCACTTAGTTCAGTGCACAAAGGGGCTGTGCTGTTTGACACATCTGACACTGGAAAAAAATGGAAAAGCCAATCCGGTTTGTCACACAGCAGGTATGGATCTCAGGTCGATACTTTGTACACATTAGGTCAGTGGTTTCCATAAACTGTAAGCCAGGTTCTGAAGCTTACATATTTGTTCTTTAACCAGCCAGCTTGTGGAAATCTAAATTCTGACAAAATTAATCTGTTTGCCATTAAAAAAAAAATATTCCCTCCTCCCCAACATATTTTCAAAATTGTAACTTGTTGTATGCCTTGATAAGGCTCAGTTTTTCACATTTTATTTTGGGCTAAGGTAGGAGGTAGACAAAGAGTGATAGGAAGAGAAAGTATTGCAGAAATTGGAGGAAAGGAGTATTATATGGTGGGTGGGTGGAGAATTTGAAGAATGTACAGAGATATATTGAGATATGTAGAAAAAGGACAGGCATGGGAAGTAGATGGTCTTCTACTGAGAGAGACCACAAGCGGAAGATCAGTAATAAGCACTATTAGCCTTTCCTCCTTCTCCCACAGCTTCAGAAAGTAGTGATCTGCTTTTTGAAACCTTGTGCAAATTTTTATTTTGCAAACTTTTATTTTTAGAGTTTAAGTACTGCATCACTTCTTGGGCTTTGTGATTTCCATAATTGATACTAAGTGATGGAACCTGTTAAGAAACATAATTTAAACACATTTCATGAAAAATACGTTTTTTTAGGAGAATTATGGTGATTCAAGTGATCCCAATGATTCCTTTATTAAGGAGAGAGGGCATCAGACTTTCACTGTTCACAGCACCACAACAAAAATATGAGTCCATATATATTAATGGGATAGCTAATACTCTGGGTAATTGCACAGTTAACTTCTGTTTATATTTTCTTATGCATGGATACAGAGCCATTGACTAAAATTTGTTTTGCATTTACCTGCTTTAATCAGCTTTACATAAAATTAGACAAAATTAGCTTTAGTTAATCTCAAGCTGCAGGGAATGCAACCTCTTCCAGGGCTAAGAAACTATAAGAAGAAAAAGCAAAAGGCAAAAGCATGGTAGTCATCTCTCGTGAGACCTCACTTGGAGTATTGTTTGCAATTCTGGTGTCCTCAAAATAAACAGGACATGGAACTGTTGGAACAAGTCCAGAGGAGGGCCATGAAGATGATCATGGGACTGGAGCACCTCCCTTATGAAGACAGGCTGAGAAAGTTGGGGCTGTTCAGCCTGGAGAAGAGAA
>JANRGW010031226.1:0-21004 GCA_024733675.1 Psilopsiagon aymara
CCAATATCTGAAGGGGGCCTATAGGGATGCTGGGGAGGGACTCTTCATTAAGGACTGTAGTGATAGGACAAGGGGTAGCGGGTTCAAATTTAAACAGGGGGAGTTTAGATTAGGTATAAGGGAGAAGTTCTTTACTGTAAGGGTGGTGAGGCACTGGAAGGAGTTGCCCAGGGAAGTTGTGAATGCTCCATCCCTGGTGGTGTTCAAGGCCAGGTTGGACAGAGCCTTGGGTGGAATGGTTTAGTGTGAGGTGCCCCTGCCCATAGCGGGCAGTTTGGAACTAGGTGATCTTAAGGTTCTTTCCAACCCTAACTATTATATGATTCTATGATTCCAGGATCAGACCTTGTAGTATTCATTGTTTACTATAAATGCAGTGTAAACAGATCTGCTTTTGATGTCTTACGAGAAAAATGAGACCCATATAAGGATTTTTTTTGAGTCTTCTACTACAACCAAAAATATAGAAGCAACAATATCTTATACCCTAGAAAATCCAAAACTTAATTACATCCTGTCCAAATGCATCTCCATTCCCTTTAGGTAACATTTGCTTCCAATGAATAGACAAAATGTTGTATATGAAATATTTATTATTTATTCTTACTTTTTTCAAAATCACAGTTACTAGAAAATGCTACATGAACTTTGCTATTATCTGAATTCCTTTGTGCTTACTGTTACCCTATTGCTCTAGCTTCACAGGACATTTTTATTAAAGTATTCCTCTACAGTCAGGTATTTTGACCAGAGGTGTACTAATTAGGGTCTAAAATACCTCGGTACTGCTCTGAGACTGCTAGTCCAGTTTGGCATGGTTTTCAAGTTAACACAGAATAACGCAGATTTCCAGTAAGTTGTCTGCAAGCATCCAGGATGATCCCCATGCAGATCTCATTTGCTAGTGCAGACACAGCAAACAGTGCTGTCAAGTGACACCCCATCAGACTAAGTCCTAGGTAAGAGACTTGCATATGAAACTGTGGACCCAGTTGTCATGTGAAAGACTTCAGAGGTTTAGTGGGAAAGAAGAGAAAGGGGGAGAAACTTCCTCTTGAGTCAGTTATGTTTGTTTCTATTTATCTGCCAAATGCAGATATACACCTTAATTTGTAGCAGAGCATGTGCTGTGTAAGCAGCTGTTATATGCACAAAATCATCCAAATTTTCAGTAAACGAGATAACTTCCATTAGGAGGCATGCACTGAGGTCACTTTGTATCTGAAGCCTATTGGACTTCACAAGTTTTGTGTCATATTCAACCTATGAGACAGATAGTTATTGATCTTCACAGCTGAAATTTCTGGGGGCAGTTTTGTGAAAGGTGACAGCATGAAAGTGAGTAAGTTTTCTTTAACACATTTAAGTGGGAAATAATTCCACTAGCGTGATCTCAGTCGAATTGTTGGAAATCTGGAACACCAAATACCTTGATGATAAACATCAGCTGCATTATTCTAATTTTTAAAAGAGCAATGAGATAATGACTGCACTTGTAGAGGCTACACCATGTCATGACCCAGAGAATAAAGAAACAGAAAAGCATAGGGGTTTTTTTGTAGATTACCCTACATTAAGCTTAGCAAATGAATCATTGTATATTGAAATAAGTCTGTGTCATACTATCTAACAGCAAATGCATATTTTGTTGTGAAAAACGCACAGTTTCATCCAAAATGTCTTCTTTGGAAAGAAAAGGACTTCAAATTGTGATAAAGTGGCAGAACAGAGAAATCCATGGAGTTTAAATCTTCCTCTGGGTTTTCAGCAAATGGTGGCAACTTTGTTATGTAGTAACACTTGGCAAAAGTCAGTGGAACTGTTTCAGCGCCTGAAATTGAACGTTTCTATATCCATTGGAGTACAGGATTTCTTATCACAAATCCTCTCTGCCTGTTTCCTTGTACCACAGCAGAACGGATCCAAAGTCTGAATCTCCCAACCTCATATGTGCTTCCAGAAGAGAGTCCTAAACTCAAATGAGGTGCCATATGTAAAGCCCCTTTCAGTCCCAGATTTCCAAGCAGAAATGTTGTTAAAGACAGGTTGATGATTTACATGTTGAGCTATCTTCCGATCTGCCTTCTTAAACATATGTGGACTGAACAACTTTAAATGATTCAGCACCAAGGACCTGGCTTTACATTTTTTGTCACTCCTTTTTTTTTTTTTGTTTTGTTTTCTTTTTTATGTAGCAATCCCTAGTTGTTTGCATAGACAATTTCTTTATTTTTTCAGTAGGGAAAACAAATTCAAGAGTGAAGCTTAGCAGAGAGATACTGTCCAACTGTTGGACTGAAATAGCCAGATGATGCAATATCTTGTTCATGTATTTTAAGAAAGTAAGCTAATCTTCCTTTTATCTAGCAAGGTGGAATAGTGTTTACATATTAGATTTTAAAACATATTTTTCTACTAAGACTCTTAATATTGGATGAAGTTTCAGGTTATGAAATATTAATTCATTAAACAAGGATTCCTAGACTCATAAACTTTCACTGTTGATCTTGCTCTCAAGGCATATCTCAGGTTTCTTTTTTTGCCATTTTTAAATCTGGTCCCGTAATGAAGAAGTCAGTCTGGTTTTGGTTGTGGTTTTGTTTTCATACCTTCTTATGTTTGTTAAAACATGGAAATTATCCAAGTTTCACCTGTTTTAATTACTGAAGGATGAAAAACATAACCTTTTAGTAGTACTAAGGACTATTGCAGTTACTGAGTGTAATTAGACAGGATATGACAGCCTTCTAAGAACAATCTGTCTTTAAATTGGTCAAGATCTTTGGCCAAAGTTATTTCAGAGAAGTGGATACTTGTACAAAGTTTTGATTGCAAGAAAGAGAAAAATGCATGAGACATGAAGCTAAAATGTAAAAGGTCAGTTACAATGCTCACATGAACTTGGGCTTACCCTGGCAAAGGGTTAAGCATCACTATGGTGCCACTGCTAGTGGCTGGCTTAGTGAGTGGCATTATTGCTACTCACTTGAGCATTTGCATATACACCAAACAAAAAGAGTATTTGCTTGATGCAGTTGATATTCTGAGCAAGAAACCCCTCAGTTACTCCACAGGACTCATTGTAGAAACCCATTCAACAGTTATGTGTGTGCATTGGCTTTTGTAGGTATACAAGAAGTGTGTGTTAGATATTTCAGACAAATCAGTGACATCTACAAACTTGTGTAATAGTCTACAGTTTAAGCTTTTCCCTAGATACTAATAGTTTGATGAGGAGAGTTTGTGGCTTAAATCTATTCCATCCCAAGGGACTCTGCTAAGCAGCAAGAGGCAAGCCTGAAAGACTATTTCTTGGAGTGGGACAACTCCATTGAAAATCTTGCCGTGTCTGATTATGATAAATCAAAACAGAGGGGCTGAATTCAGAACACTCTGTTTGATGCTAAGATGCTATTCATAAACTGTGTTGAAGCATCCCCAGACAAAACGTGTAAAGAATACAGCTGTAGTAAGCACTGGTTTCCCTTTCCCAGGACATGCTCCAAGCACTTGGGCTCAAGAGCCTATATTTCACTCAAGACACATATTAGGGTTATAAGTGCCTGTCTAGTTCTCAGCCCTAATCTGAGAATATAAAGTTATTAGCCTAAGCCTGCACTGCCTTAAGTTTTCTGCCAGATCTTCCTCCTTTTCCATTCTAAACACACGAATGACACATGCACACTTTCTGTGGTTTGGCAGGAATTTCAGTCTGAATCTGAACCAGGCACGTAAACCGTGCTTGAGACACCTCCATATGCCACTAGTTACCTGGCTCATTGCCAGCTACACTCCAGACACAAACCTCTTGAGGTAGCTGTGGGGAGTGACGGTATCCTCACTCTGTGAGGGTGGGGTGCTCAGGACTGGTGTCAATTGTAAAGGGTAATCTTAGTCCCATTCTAATTAGCAACAAAACTTCCATTGTGCCAATGAGCTCAAAATTACCCATGCAACATCAAATCCATTGGATTAGATTTTTAAGTGCTGATGTATCGTTTGTAATTACATGGCTCAAGGATGATGGATATAAATTTGATTTTTAGTTGTGTGATTCATTCTGTAAGGTGACTTAAAAAAGAAGGATAAATTCTTCCTTTTCTTAAAGAATCACAAACACTAATCTCCATTTTTATGTACTCATCACTGTCAAAATGCTTAATGTATAAAGCAAGAAATGAGAGGAAAACTGGAAAAGGTAAAGTCATATGAAGAGTTTCTTTACCTTTCAGTGAACTCTGTTTCATCAGCTGCACTTATACAGCTATCCTTGGGCCTAATTCAGTGCAGAGAAGTGAAGTAATATTGCTAGATGGCTGTAAACCTCAGGGAAATCCTCTATTAAGGGAATGATGGTCCTTAAGGGAATATCAGGCTTTATTGTTTCTCCATTTTCTTTGAACACTGTGTTCTTGAACTGGGAAGTAACATTAGCATCCAGGATTGTACTCCCTAAACTGGGATTGGCTAGATGACTTAGTTAAACTTTCTTTATAGATGCATATTGTAACATTTAGTTGAACTTCCATTTCAGGAGAATTATTCTTCTGCTTCAGAATTAGTCCTGTGGAAAAGGAGAAGCATTTCCAAAGATTTGAGGCTTGAGGGAAAAGACACAGAGTTAAGGCTTCTATGATCGATATTGACTGTGCTGCCCTAGCCTATAGGAGATAAGTTTAAAAGCCTGTCTGAATCAATTCAGAGGACAGGAAGGCAAAGTTTTCTTCTCAAAATGGTAATTCAGGCAAAAAATGATTTATATTTCCACTGTGCACATCGTAGGCTAACACCCCACTCTTTGAAATACAGGGACTCCAGATGTCTTCACAACAATCTTTTAAAAAACAGATTTTAGCTTTAAAATTCTTTCAGTTACTGCTTTGTTTTGTTTTGTTTTTTAACTGTAGGTATTCTTACATGTCAAAAAAATTTCCACATCCAAGTAAAAGATCTGATGATAACTTTGTACACTGCTTAAATAATTTAGGCATTAATAGTTTATGCATTTGAGATTATCCATATATTTTTTAGCGTGGATAGCTTTATAATACAATGCATAATGCATAAATGCAATGTTTATTACTAGGCCTAGACCAAAATCCTTTACTACCAAAGAAGTCCATCATTTCAGCTGTACAATTTGAAATACAATGAGGTTTTCATAAGATTAGGAGCACATAGGTATAACCCTGAAATGCAAACTTGAGTAGAAACATAGAATCATAGAACAGTTTGGGTTGGCAGGAACCTTTAAAGGACATCTAGTCAAATCCTCCTGCAACAAGTTAGGGACATTGTCAACTAGAACACCTTGCTCAAAGCCCCATTGAACCTGGCCTTGAATGTATCCAGGGATGGGGCATCTACCACCTCTCTGGGCAACCTGTGTCAGTGTTTCACCACCCTCATTGTAAAAAATTTCTTCCTTATATATAATTTAAATCTATCCTCTTTTAGTTCAAAACCATTAACGCTTGTCCTGTTGCAACAGGCCCATCTAAAAACTTTGTCCACATCTACCTCATAAGCCCCCTTTAAATACTGAAAGGCTGCAAGAAGGTTTCTGTAGTCTTCTCTTTTCCAGGCTGAACAACCCTAACTTTCTCAGCCTTAGAGTAAGATACTCCAATAGGAGAGGTGTTCCATCTCAGATATTTTATGAGTCTCCTCTGGGCTTGTTCTAAGACATAAATGTCTTACCTGTGCTGAGGATTCTAGGGCTTGATGCAGTAGTCCAGAACAAAGTAGAGGGGCAGAATTAACTCCCTAGACCTGCCTATCACATATCTTATGATGAAGCCCAGGATACAGTTGGCTTTCTGGGCTGCAAGTGCATGTTGCTGGTTCATGTCCAGATTTTCATCCACCAGTACTCCCAAGTCATTCTCTTCAGTCTCTTCACCTGGGCCCACTTCTCAAGCTTATCCCGATCCCTCTGAATGGCCTGTTCCTCAGACCTGTCAACCACAGCAGTTAGCTTGGTGTCATCTGTAAATTTGCTGAGGGTACCTCGATCCCACTGCCTATATCATTAATGAAGATATTAAAGAGTACTGATCCGAGTACAGGACCCCTGTGGAACACCACTTGTCAATGATTTCCACTTGGATGTTGAGCCATTGACAACTACTCTCTGGATGCACCAGCCAACCAATTCCTCATCTGCTAAATGGTCCACACATCAAATCCGTATTTCTCCAATTTAGAGAAAATGATTTTGTGGGGGACTATATCAATAGCCTTTTGCAAGTCCAAATAGTTCTCTTGTAAACCAATGTAGTCACCTATCACAGAAGGCTGCCAGGCTGGTCATGCAGGATTTGCCCTTGGTGAAGCTGTGCTGGTTGTCTTGTATCACCTCTGTGCCTTCCATGTGTCTTAGCATAGATTCTAGGAAGATCTCTTCTACGATCATCCCAGGTATAGAGTTGTAGCTGACAGGTCAGTAGTTCCCAGGGTCCTCTCTGATATTCCAGGACACCACCTGGCATGAGCAGTTTATTTGAAAACAAAACCAGAAAAAAAAAATACACACACAAAAGCACTGAACTATACATCTTAGCCTCATGTTTATATGCATGATTATTCTTCACTGTACATTGCTGAGCTTTCTGAGATTCTTCTGCAGACTGTATGTCCTATGAATATAACTCTAGCTCAGAAATAAACCCAAAGGTCTGAGTTACTATTGCCACCGGGGTCACCTTACCCTGCACAGTGAGCAGGCAATCATTTTAATTCCTTTGAGGAAAATGCATCAAGCAAAAAATCTCCCATGGCTTAAGTTTAGAGAAAGAGATAATATTCCTCCCCCCCCCCCCAAAAAAAAAGGAAAAAAAAAAAAAAAAACCCAACAAACAAAACCCACCAAAATTTAGTTTATCTCCCCTTTTTCAGAGTAAAAACAGAAGAAAAGAAAAAGGAAAGTGTGGCTGAGAATAAAATTTCCAAAGACACATCAAGGAGGTGGAAATCTCATCCAAACTTCAGCAAGAAAGTTTTTTTCACCCTAAGTGCAAGCAGGTCTTTTCTTTGACTTTCATATCACCAAGCTCACCACTCTGTCTATGTACAGTAATATGCGCCCATTTGAAGGATCATTAACATTTTTATTTATATATTTTAATTGAACTTGTGTCCCACCTGATTTTCTGCACATATTCTCAAAAATAAATAGACACCAATTTTATACTGTATATTTGGTATAAAATCAAATTTATGTAAATACTGACTTGACACATTCAACATAAGAAAGGAGTTGATAACTTGCAGACAAGAAGGTCAAGAGCATAGGCTGACTGGAGGGCTGCCTTCAGGTAAGAAAATCACTTGAATAAGGTTAGTTTAAATTTTAACCCCTATTTAAAAGCTTATCAACTAAAAGATAAGCTTTGTTGTTTATATTACAGCCAGTAGTAGGAAAGGGCAGGGGCAGCATTGCCTGAAGGAAATATCAAGAATGTCAGCCGCAGAAGAAATCTGCATGGAACTCTCCTGCCCTCTGCCTTTCATTTCTGCAGCCCTCATCACCAAAGACTTAGAGACTGTAGTGATAGGGCAAGGGGTAACGGGTTCAAGCTTAAACAGGGGAAGTTTAGATTGGATATAAGGAGGAAGTTCTTTACTGTAAGGGTAGTGAGGCACTGGAATGGGTTGCCCAGGGAAGTTGTGAAAGCTCCATCCTTGCCGGTGTTCAAGTCCAGGCTGGAAAGAGCCTTGAGTGGCATGGTTTAGTTTGAGGTGTCCCTTCCTATGACAGGGGGGTTGGAACTTGATGATCTTAAGGTCCTTTCCAACCGTAACTATTCTATGATTCTAAAAACTATTAAGTGCTTCATTATAAGGCCTGAACAGGTAACAGATAAAAAGGAATGCTTCCTTCATTCCACTCTTTATCTGTATACCTCGAGGGTATCAATAAGTTTTAATGTCCCTTCCTAGACCCTGGGACTCTCTTCACACTACCCATGTCTCAAGATACCATTCTAGCCCCTCTGGGGCCATCAGTCCCTGCCCCAGTGAGATCATAGGATGCCATCTCCACCCATGCCCTTTCCAACCAGGGTGAGTCCCTGGTGCCACCCCAGCCCAGGGACCTGACATTCCACACAGTGCCCTGACACCATGAGCCCATGAAAAGGCGTTAGTGTTGATTCAGAAGTAGAAATGTGAGTAAAAATGTGACAAGTAGAAGCTAAAGTTTCTGTGTTACAGATGTCTGGTGACAGGCAGGTAGTGTTGATTCTGGCAAGAAGCTTAATATTGCAGCCTATTTTGAATACGAAAGAGATCAGAGAGATACCTCCATTACTTAAACTCTTGTCTTCCTTTGGCCTTATTCCTGGCAGACCAGCACTTTTCTCATAGAGAAAACACTTATGAAGAATTGGATGTCCCGGTATAACCATTTTTTATTTCCTTGTTGCTGGAGTTGAAGATTTGATTTAAGGTTTGGCTTATATTTCTATTTTTTGAATTGGAATTTTCCCCAGCTCTCTTCTAATGTTTGACTTATAAGGCAGTTTTGCTACATGTTTTTCCCAACTTGAAATGGATGGCACCACTGTTGTATTTCAGGAACACCACAAGCAATAAACACCTGCCCTGTCTGTTCTGAATGGTCATTCCCAAGTTTGAAGGGCATTCAACAACTTGACAAAGTTAAACTTTTTGATTAGAAAATTTCAGAATGAGCATCATTGTTTAAATTATCAGCTTCCACTGGGACCGAGCTATCGGCTGGCATTAAGGTTTCCTGCAATAAAACTCACAGTGAACCCATTGTCCTGGCTGCCAAATGCCAATGTGAGGCCCTTGACAGCAGGAGGATATCAAACCTCCAAATAAAAGCAATTCTCCTAGCAGAATGTAGCTTCCGGCAATGTGCATAGCTTGATACAGTCGTTAGTTTTTATGCAGTTTTAGAGCAAACATTTTACTAGGAACCCAATTTTCTTCTGACAGAAGAGACTATTAGGTACCCCAAGCATGACAAGTGTCAAAAGCTCCTTCCAGCTGAAACTTGCCGTTGACAGGAGATGATCTGCCGTCAAAACTGTGTACGTATACTTTATTTGCTTGGTTTGAGCATTTAAAAATAATAATAATAATAAGTGGTTTAACTTATGTCTCATAATCTCTACTGTTTACAGTTAATATTCATCTTAAAAGTCTGCAAAAATGGCCTCTATAAAGGCTATATTCAAACGAAGCTTTGATTTTTGAATAGGTAACAGCCTTGAGTTTTGCATTATGCAAGGACAGCTGGCAAAGCATGTGGGCTGTGAAATAAGCGGGAGGCTTGATAAAATCCATCCTGAAAGAGAAAACAAGGTTAGGAGCAATGAGCTGTGACTGACTAGAGCTGTGGGAGCTTGGAAACCTTCCCCCCAGATGCAAATGCTTAAGGTTACTTATCTGAATTGTCTGTTGAAAGACATAGTATTCTGTGACAGCATGAAATTAGGGAAGATGAAGCTCAGTCCTATCCTTTTTAGAAATAGTAAATTAAAAAAATCAAAATACCTATTTGAAAGAAAATGTCCTTCATGGTATAAACCAACATGAAATATAATCTGTGTTAGAATTTTAGCTTATGGAACAGTGCACTAGAAGAGTCACATTGTAACCTATACACTTGGTAGTATCTCCTACTTCAGTGAAAAAAAATCAAAGAGAAACTCTGCTTGCGCTAATGCAAACACTGGCTGCCGGATTGCTTTTGTCCCTAAAATTCACTGCAACCCACATGTTGCTGATGTGGTGTTGATCGCAGTGCTACAGATTAGGTGAGAACCACATCTGCAGAAGCCTGAAAAATATTTCAATATTTAACTATTGAAAAGAAATTCAGTATCTTCCTTTGGAGCCTGATATATCTTTTGCTTCAAGTACATGTGAAAGAGTATCTAAACCATTACTCTATCAACAAGTTTCTCTCTATTTTTAAGATCTGGGGAGCTGAATGCTCATGTCTGCAGCTCCAAAGGTCAAACCTTACATATGGGAATTGCTTTTTTTTCTTAATTGTTCAAACTCTTTCAGTTAAAAAGAATGTGGCACAGATTGAAGCAGTTAAATAAGCAGAAGAGGTGTGCTAGCATGAAAATATGAAGGCATATCCCAGCCTGCTGAGATACACTGATAAGTTTTCTCTTGTGTAGTCAGAGCAACTGCTACAGAAAGAGTCAGATTTTCATGAATGGGAAAGCAAAATATATTGATCTGCTGTGCATGAAGAAAAAGTATGATATTTTTCTTTCGTTTTTTGGACATTCAGGTCTATTATTTGCATTTTGCTAAATATATATAATGCCCCTCCATTTTTCAGGAAGTGATAAAAAGCTTACAACAAGTTTATGGTCTCCGTTAAAAAACCCAAACACATAAGCAACAGAATAAAGAAGAACAACCAACACCAAAATATCCATTTACATCTGTAGAGAAAAGTTATCAGTTATCAAAAGATGTGTAGGATTTCACTGACAAGTTTATTTCTCTACCACTGCAAAAAAAGAACACATTTCTAACACCATCAGTATGTGGTAGAGTTATGACTCTACCTGTTCTTTTGTATATGACTTTTCCTAATCCTTCATATTCATGTAGACTCCCTATTCAGAATGCTACTAGCAAAGCTCAGTAATAATGAAAACTATAGTGACCTTTACTAGATACATACCTGATGGGTGTTGTTTCAACCTCTGTCTCTGGGGGAAAGCCACATATAAAAATATCCCGAATTTGCTCCTATATTCTTGAACTTTCACATGGGACTGACCTTAAAATACCAGCTTATCAAGAATTGAGTATTTGCATTCACCTGTTCCCCTGTGCCTTCTGATTGTTCTGCACTGGCAGAACAATAAGGAAGAAAGCAATACAATAGTTGCCAAGAAACTTAATGCTTTCTTAGGTCAAAAAGAAATCTCCTGTTTCAACAGTGAGCCCTACTAAAGTTCCATCAATTTTAGAGTCATTTGCCAGGTGATGGGAATAATTTAAAGTCTCCAGCTGAGTGACCGAGATGATAGGTATTTCCTTCCCTCCACTGTCAAAAGGAGTTTCAGTTCACATGCAGGTTCCTCTTTCTGCAGTAAGAAATAATTCTAACAGTAACAGTTCAGTGATCACAGACAAATCTTTTACATTTTGCAAGTCATACAACTTCTGTATTCTTTAAGGTACTTGCTTCCCTGAGAAGAAATTCTCCTAAGCAAAGCATTGATTGAAAGGTCACTCAGGATAAGTGCAAAGAAATTAATCAAATTGTACATCCTTTCCTTGAGAGTATACTCTTAAAATACGAACTAGTGTGGTGATTATCAGTCTTGCCAGGGTGACATATAAGAATGTATTTTTCTTTCCCAATTTAAATGATAATTTGAAGAAGACAGGAGAGGCCTGTGCTTGGAGATCCTGGCTTTTCCTTGGCCTTGTTGAGTGCAAGCTGTCTAGTGTGTTATTGATTCATAATTTAGAGTTTACAGTCCAAGACCACAGCAAAAGGTTTGTGTTTATTTCATGACTTGGTCTGCTACCTTGGGTGGCTCTCTTATATTGTGCCTCTCTGGCTTTCTGCTGAAGGATGAGGACTATGTGCTTGGACAAATATTGAAGATATATAGCAGCTAATCTAAATCAAGCTGTAAAATCCTTCAGAATAAATTGCGTATTCACCACACCTTACCAGTTTCTATATGGTGCACTGTCTCTTCAAGGTCATGACTCAAATTGGCATGGCAGTCAAACCATTATGGTACTGTACTCTTCTTGCCCTGGCTGAATTACTCCATCTTTAAGGAAATGCATCTTGGAAACCTACAGGAATATAATATCCCTGCCGAACACACTAGCTGACCAAACCCAATATCCTTTCTCAAGCAGAGAAAGATGCTCCTTTGAATTCCCCTGGGTGCCATGGGGAAGATGGGATGAGGGGGAGCCCTGTGACTGAGGTGGTGGATTGTAACATGACAGAGGCAACTTGCTGCACAAGTGAGGCAGAGCTGAGGACTCTTTCCTCCACAATGAGGTGAACCACAGCTCCCTGTCTTTGGGCAAGTTGCAGGCTTTTCCAGTTCCCTGCTTTTGCCAGACACAAAGCTCGGTTCCCAAATCTTTCCTACATAAGGACAGAAGGAGGCACTGTGTTCTCATGCTGGTTCTGATGCTTCAATGAACCTCACAAAGTTAGGCTTGACATGTTGGTGATATATTGCAATTTTAAAATCCATGTCCCCTAAGGCACAGACTTGCACCGGTGATGTTAAGCACATCTTGCTTTGAAAATAGTCTATTTGATTCAGCAGAGTTTTTTAATAAGTGCTATTCATTTATATGAGTCTCCTACTTCTCCCTAAAGTGGCAGCTTCTATTTATATGTAATTTCTAAAGTAGTACATGTGTTATATGATGGATATAATAGAAGAGGTAAGAATAGTAAAGAGCAAGGTGCATTATGTTTTTCAAAATATTTAGCTAGTCACCCTCCTAGGAGTCTGATTTCATCAATTATTTCATCTATAACTGTTAGAAGTTTAAAGAAAAATCCATACTTTAGATAGATAGATCCTAAAAAGATCTAAATAGATCCTCTGTAACTATTCCCTGTAAAAGGGAATAACTATTCCCTGTAAAAGGGAATAGTTACAGAGGCATTTAGAGTTCCTTTTAAAATCAGTAGTCTTTGTTTACTTTGGTGTAAGAATGAAAAACCACCAATCTCAGGAATGCAGTTACTTGATTTAAAGGGCAGCTGTGTAACTCAGATCGAATCAATTTAAACAGGTTGAGCCTTCTGTCTCTCTTTTAATTAAAAAATATCAGTAAAATTCATAGACTGATGAACATTGGCAATTCACTTATTCAAGTTATTACTGTTAATAGCAATACCTGTCCTTCAGAAATGGTTATTAAATGTACCTGGGGATCTTGAGACTGACTGTGTAGATGAATTGAAAGATCCTGTCCTGACTGCATACATAGTGTGTCCCCTCCACAGAACATGCTTGATGGGGCAAGGGGTGTTAATATGGGAGCAGCAATAGTTGTATAGCTTTGAGTCAGCCCCACCTCAGGTGTCGATTCGGCCCATCAGTTCGACATTGATATGGAGTTAAACTTTCTGAGAGCCCTTTTAAACCTTTATCACCAGTGCAGTCCAGGTTTTTGAGATTTTTTTTTTCCATTTCTGAATTGACCCTTTACATTTAAATTGGGAAAGACACTTATTTTTAATACACTGTAACAACTTGGTGTTGAGAAAGTAATGAGGATGTTGTGGAACATTGGCTTTTATTACAGAAAAACGGCAGCCTCAGAGCCTGGATATAGTTTTCCGGTGTATCAATTCAGAAAAGAATGCTCATTCTGGCTTAGGCTTTCTGAAAGCAATTCAGATAGATGACATAAATGGGAAAATAAAAAAAGAAAAAGAAAAAGAAAAAAGATTATAAGATACGTTTCAGTTTTATTTCTTCTAATCATTCCCTCTCAGTTTTGCCTGAATAAAGCCAGGGAAGAGACGAGCTCTTCAGGAAAGCTGTGATGTCTAGAGTTACAACTGCTAAATCCATAGGGTTTAATTTTGCTATAGTACATATTTTCCTTGTAGTTCTGAGTTATTTGAGGTACGTTTCCCTAAGATAATGCAGATCTTTTGCTGTTATGTTTCATTTCTGGAAACCAGAAAACTCATCTGCTTTCTGACAAAACCTCCTGTTTTCTGGAGTAATAGTAGATAAAGAAGGCAAAGGAGAAGACTAGACACCATGAAATAATGATGCAAATATGGTCCAACTTGGTTCAATGATTCCCACCCTAATTCCACCTAATTTGATATAAAACAAAATAAAAATCCTTATTCTGCCCACTAAACAGTAACATAAATTGTATTAGGGCTTCATGATAGTAAGTGAAAAACCATTCCATGACCATTCTTCTGAACCTTGTGCATCCTAGGATGAGCTATCTGCACACACTTACTCTGTGGACATCTAAGAACTCCACTTAATCATGAATGTGACTTGCATTTACTTAAATGTAAAATCAGCATGAGTGTGGATTTCAAGACTGGATTTGAGGAGGAGAAGAAGAAAGTGTCATCAGTCTTTGAGTCTTTATTTTATCCCATCTACCCCTTTCTGTGTCAAAGAGAAGGATTCTGATGTACACCTGTCAACAGAGATTACTAAATTACATGAGACATTTCTCTTTTTGAGATTTTCCTGTTACCTGCTGCTAAAAACCCTCCTCTTTATTACACAGCTTCTTTGGCCTTTCACAAGTAAGTCGCAGACATACAAGTGGACAAAACTGGACTTGAACAATGAAAATAATCATCCATTGAAATAATCTCCTGAGAGAAGTTATGGATTCTGCAGCTTTGCATACATTAAGCTTCAGCTGAGCCAGAAGCTGGGATATCTAGTCTAGGTCAAGCTTGTACTGAAAAGGTTGGCCCAAATGATCCTTGAGGTGCTTTCTGACCCAGTATAGTATGATTCTATGACCTGTTTGCTGTGTAAGGCAATAAGAACATGAGATACCTTTTAATTCCAATTTCCATTAAGATTTACAGTAAATAATGGAAAGCAGAATCCTAAGTGTTAATATAATTTATTTTATAGGCTACGCAGTCATAGGAATAATAACTAATTTAAATAGAGATAGCAGTTAAGATCAGTAACAACAACAGCAGCATTTATTAGAGCAGCTCAATTTTTAATGTCTCTACTTCCTGTGCAGTGAAATCCAAGCTTCAGCCTGGGTATGAAAGACAGTAGCTCAGCCCCATGGTTGAAACCATCTTTGCAAGCAAAATTTCTAGCTACTTGTTCTGAATGCTTAGATGTTTGTTCTTGGTTTTGAAGGCCAAATAAACTTTTGTTTAAAGTCAGGTCATTTTGCAAGCCTGAACAGATCTCAGCACTGTAAGACCTGTAATGTATCTCTAGTTCAAAGAACTGTGGTCTTCAGGTCTTCCCCAGTGAAGACCAGCCTAGAGATGTCTTTCACAGATGATGTATGTTGTGAAATATATTGTATTAATAGAAAGTATTGTTTCCACCTGAGCTTGTTAACATTATTACAAACACGCTGTGATTGCTTAAAGCATAAGCATAAGTATACTGCTTAAAGCCAAAAGGATCTCATCAAAATAAGCCTTTTTTCATTATATTTCTTGTGGTTAGCATTGTTGAAAAAATTTTTTCATACCTTAGGAAAAAGAAGTTGTAGCAGAGTTCAGAAATAGCCTATAAATGAGATACTGAAGTGCCCAGGAACTATCAAAACTGAGTTAATTAAAACAAAGTTCAGTGAGAAAAGAATTTAGTTTTCTAAAAAAAATAATTTAAAAATTGCAAAATCTCTTCTTCCCATATGGTTTGACATATCCTGTATCCAGGCTTGCTCAAAATGTGTCAAGAATTACTATTGTGGGCATATTATACAACTTGGCTGTTATGCGTTTAACCTTAGAAGACAGGAAGACTCTCTGGGGATGAAAAGTGAACAAGAGCTTTACATTCTTTTGAGGGGCATCAACCAGAAGTTGTAAGACATCTGAGAATAATCATATACATTCACACACATAGCCCACCCCAAAGTTAATACTTGGAAAAGTTACTGCAATAAGTTAGAAAACACCATGATGAGGATAGACTTCCTTGTGCAATGGCTGCTTTTGAAACATGTCTGGCCCCCTGGCTCTGGTCAGGGAGACAGAAACCCATCTCTACCACTTCAGCATCCTAATTGTGCTGAACCACAAAGAGTTGTGATTTACCTCTCTACTTGCTCAGAGACCTCTTCACTAGACCCTAGTGTGTGCATTTAAAGCTCTCCTCAGCTCTCGCTGCATCTTGTCCTAGGTTCTCACCAGCAAAGGCGGTTAAACATAGTACATTTCACAGAAGTGTGGTGCAGTTCTCCCTAAACTTCTAACACGCTGTCCGCTGAAATGATGAACTTCCCACACCTACCCCAAAATCCACTGACAGCAATTCTTTTTGAGGGATATTTGTACCACCTCCTCCATCCTGTTCTTGCCTTCAGATGTGGTGGAGGAAAGGCTAGACTTCTCTGCTTCGTTCTTCAGCACAGCACCTACACTCACTCTCTCCAAGAAGTCTGAGACACCCTAATTAAACTTACATAAGTATCTTCAAGATAATTTTACATAAGGTTCACAGTCTCTCAGCTGCAATCTCTATTGTGTCTACACTGCAGCACAAGTAAACCTGACATCATCTGGGTCCTGTTCAAGCTGCAGCTCTCTGGATCTGCTTAAGAACTAGCCACATAAGTAGGTATCAAACATTTCAAACGTGGATATTGACCTGAAATACGCTGAGCTCCACACAGCTGCAAGAATAGCTCTTTGCACCAGAACTGTATAAATCAAAACTTGCTTGGATAAAACTGCATTTCAGTTACATCTGTGAAATTCTGGAGTTATGGATAAGCAGCTTTGGTAAGCTTTTCCTGAGACTGCAGTAGAGGCACACTCTGACATGACTATTCTGACACTTTCTGATCCACATAATCTATCCCAGACTGATGCTATCTTTAATCTTTAGTCATCATACAAACAGGTAGTAACCTAACTCATCAATACCATGAGTCTTGCTGTGAGACTACAAAAAGGTTTAATCTTTTGTCTATATTAGTTTGGATATAATATGTATGCAATGATCAGAATATGAAGAATACTGCCTATTTATTTGCAAATACACTCCCATTGAATGACCATCTTCTACCACTACACCATTCCTGCCCTCAGAGCCAAGTGAGTAAATACCACACAAACTGTCCTTTCCACTGCATCCAACTCAGAGCAATGCGTGTAAGACAAGGTTTCTGCACTATTCTAGTTCTGCCTATCTGTAGGGAAACAAAGCTAGCACAATATAGTTTCAATTTTTAAATCAAAGAGCTAAACATAATTTGAATGTACAATATGCAGTCTGGCATAGTAAGGATCAACATTTATATTAGATCCTTTACATTCTCCTGTTTAGTACTTTCCTGCCTTAGTGTGCTAAGGTATATTGTCTTAGATTTAGTGTTGCTTTAAAGTGTCAAATTAGGAAGTTCTGGGCAGATTACGTACTGAGAAATGGATGTGTGTCTGAAGGGGTGTGACAAGTTCATAAAAAGCTTGAAGAAGGATTTGTGTGTACCAGCCTAATGGGCTATCTTTTCAATCAGATTAAGCTCTGAAATTTGACCCATGGACCTTAAGTGTTGACTCCATCGGAAAATGCCTGTCAGTAACTTATTCATCATATTCTGCAGAAAAATATATGGAGAAAGAACTCACTTATAAATAAAGTTGTATTGCAGTATTCACAGATCTGTTGCCATGCCACCAGCATTAAAGCAATTCTGTTATCCCACCAATGACTGTTATAGGAAAATTTTAGTCTGTGACTGGTGCCCTTGAATGAAAAGTTATTTTTAACTTCTCAGACCATGGATTTTCTAATGGTTTACCAATTAAAATGTTAATTAATGAAGTCTCTGAGGATATTTTATTTAATGCTAACATTTCATAGTATGTTATCCCCAGAGAACTCTGAAAAGTATTTTTAAAATTTTAGTCAAAATTTATAGATAATTCACTATTCTAATCTTCATCTATTTTGCATATTCTCTTTTGTGTCAGTGTTACATAGGCATACAGTTACAGTCTTTTTCTTTAGGTGACTGAACATGCAAGCTTTTGCTTTTTAATACTGACGTACAATTAGCAGTTGTACTTTACAGGAGATACCCCGCAGAGCTGTTCTCTGTGTTTTAGAGCTTCTTTATGCCTTTGACTTGTCCCATTAGTCTTCGCTCCAGCACAGTTTGCTCTGAATTGTCACTATTAAAGCAAAGGCAGGGAGAAATCTTTGATTAAAACAGTGGAAAATATCAGTCAATTTTAAACAGTAAACTGAAAACTTGCTAAGCCATTGGTCAAGCTAATTTGTAGACCACTCATGACTTGAAAGCTGTGTGAAGAGACAGCCTGGACCTAGCATGTGTGACTAAGTGCTTGCTTTAATGTATTTAAGTGTATTTAAGCTTCAACACTTAATTAAGAAACTAAACTTTATATTCTCCGGATAGTCTAACCTTCCACTGAAGTTCAATTTTTAAATTCTTTTTCCTTATGTATCTTGTTCCCATCCTTCTCTTTTGTCAAAGCTGCTCATCTGTACTTCAATTTCTATAACACACAGTCTCCCTTTTCTGATAATTTCGTCTATTTAAAGAAAGAAGTACCAAGGGGATATATTATCTCAGCAAGTCACTGTTTCTAAACCTTTGCATGTGCTATAGTACCTCAGAGTTCTCTGTATATTATCCATCCCATGTTTTCTGCTTATTGTGATAAAGACTAAGTGATTATTATGACACTTCGTTTCTCTTAGAAGTGCTTAAAATATAAATATAATGATTCTGTAGGATACATCTCTTGAGAATAACCTCTAACAGCTGCAGCTGACAACTTCCTGTGACATGTCAATGGAATTTTACGCTATACGAAACAATCATCAAAGCAGCATGGAATGAAAATGCAACTTCGTGGCATAGGCAAACCAAAATATTGTAAGCACAATGTTCACTAGCAGTATAAAGCATGTACATGGATTGCTAATTGTCTTAGACACAAGCTATTTCTATTTTTAGGTGCAGAAGATTGTATTTCTGGGTCCTTTGTTTCCACCTGCTATTTCAATGCCTGCACAAGAGCTGAAAGTATTAAGGCATCTTTCTACCTGATGATGTTTTTTTGTGAGAGTTTTAAAAAGAAACCTTGTTTCCTTTCAGTAATTTTCCATAAAGTGCTTGTTAAACATCGTTATCCACCATGCAGGCACATATGTCTTTGTCTATTTAGATTACAAACTAATGGAGCTGGGTGTTCCTTTAAGTAATTCTTATAATGCAGATTTTGAAGGTTTGAGAATTTAATCAGTTGAGAAAATTCATTCAGTTGGTTCCTTAGACTGGAATTTAAAGTAATGTTATTCAGGGTGGCACTAAAGAGATGAAAACAGCTGTGCAGGTCTTCTTCAGCTTTTTGTGTCAAGATGATTACAGGAAGAGAGGGAAGGAGTAGATACTTTAAATAGAGAAAGATGGCTGTAAATGTGATGCTGTATATTTAAGTAGTTACCATTATTACTAAACCTGCACTTTGAATATGTAACATGACCTACACATGTCTCGGGAATGTATTTTTAAGACAGTTATGCAAAATGATCACACCATTTTTATGTTAATACAATACTTAAATTTTAAGGCTGTTAGTAATTATTAAAAAATGTAGCTTTTTCTTGAAAGCTGTCTGCAAGTGAAACCCTACTTGAATAGAGATACTTCCATTCTTATCTACACCAAAAAGGTTTATCCAATGTAGCTATTTAAAAGGATGAATTATTGTACTGCTACTTTATAATTTCCTTTGGATGCAATTACACAAGTATAGAGGTGTTTCTTGAACTGCTAGTAAAAATTATTTACTTTGATGTAACCAAAGGAAAATGAAGATGCAACACTAAATATGTAATGCTGGAGTGGCAGTGAAGAGCACAGAAAAGGAAAATGATTGTGTCATACAAACTGTACTAATACAATTGTTTTTCTAGGAGAGACTGCACTCAAATTTTCTCATTCAGCTTGGTACAATGCAGATCTTGCTGCTTTAGGGCTAGATCCAGAGCTATTTTCTTGAAACAATTTGAGGCGTGTGCAGTGCTTCATCTCATATTTCTTGCAAAAGAGAAACGTATTCAGCAATACCAAAACATACAGAATGCATATTTTATAGAAACTAGAACTTTCCAGAAGAGTATATTCCATTTTATAATTCATAAACTTTCACTTACTTAGAAAATGCAGATGAAAGAGTTTTTAATTGCATTTTGAAAATTAAAAAAAAACTTGTGTCTGACTTTGAATCAAAATATATATGTGCTTATTCTGAATTAACAGATCTCTGTTCTTGCCCCCACTGAAACAAAATATCTTCACAACCGCAGCATTGTCTGTCTGACAATGTAAGTCTTACGTCGTCAGTGAAGCTTCTGGGTTTTAGTGCCTTCACAAAGACAGCAGCTCTCATGATACACATTCTGTCTGAAAGCCAAACCAGAACTTAAGTAATATATTTCCCTCAGGTTTCCTTGTCGTCTCTTACTCATTAATCTTTCCTTCCTCTTCCTGCTCATTCCATTTTCCTAATTCCACCACCTCTTCGCCATTACTGTTTTCATTCTGGCCCTTCAGGTTTCTTGTGTTTCACTGCTCTTTTACACACATTGGTTTGCATTTAACACATACAGTTAAATGCTGTCAGTAGGTGCTGTGAATGCCCAGTGTAAAATAGATGTGAAAAGACCTCAAAAAGCTCCTGGGTAAATTATTATCACAGCAGTCTCTAGAAGAGCTTCAGCTTCCAAAATAGCCAACAGCTTAGCTTCAGTTCATTAGCTATACCCCAATCAGTGAAGAAGTCAACCAAAGAGAGCATTTTCATATTGGCACTCTTTGGATTGCTTCTAGCAGTTCACAAAATTGATTTTGATCTTTTGTTTTGTTGTTAATGCATTTTAAATGCTGACAAACTGTAAGTTGTTCTATTGCAGCATCAGTAAAGAATTGCTATTTTTATCTTGCAGCTGCATACATGCCTATGCATATCTCCTTCATCTTGGAGACCAACTCGTGAGCATCCTTAATTTCAAATGTTCAAAAATGTGAAAGCAGAAATCAAGTGCTATCACCTCTTGTTCTGCAGATAATCCCTGAGTTTTATGTCATTGAAATGTAGAGAATGCAGAAGGGATGTCTACCTTACACCGTGCTCTGCTCACATCCTGCTGATGCTGAGTTGCCATGTTGTAATACCCTGCTCCATGTTGTAAATACACTGCTACATGTTGCAATACCTTGCTTTTTTATTATTAATACTTTTACTTTTTGTCATGGTTTAAGCTGTAAATCA
>JANRGW010031228.1:10950-35216 GCA_024733675.1 Psilopsiagon aymara
CTCAGTCTCCCCTCTGGCAGTTAAAGCCATTCCCCTGTCCTGTCCCTCCATCCCTTGTCCAAAGCCCCTCTCCAGGTCTCGTGCAACCCCTTTAGGCACTGGGAGCTGCTCTGAGGTCTCCCCGTCAGGAGCCTTCTCTTCTCCAGTTGAACAAGCCTGGAGTTGTACCAGTCGCGTTGGGTAGTGGAGAGCTTGCTTCTTTGGTGAAGAGATGAGGTAAAATACCTTTCTGGTGTTGAGCTCTTTGTGTGCTGAGTGGAAGGGGTAATGAGACAGCTTAAAGAGTCTAAATCTGCAATGTTCCTGAAAGCTTGTTGCTTTTTAAATGGAATCCTGAATGTGGATCTTCTTAAGCTATTCAAGTGGTGTTTGTTGGCTTCTTTGGGGTTTGATTTTGGTTTAGGGTTTTTGCTCTTGAAGGAACTAGGCATATCCTATTAGGAGAAACAAATGTAGTTAACACTCACCGTGTCCTGCAGGAGGCAAACAGGACTGTTACTTCCTGGGGATGCCTGCTTGGAAATTTGGATTAGTAATAGCTAGCTTGTGTCACAAGTGTAATCTGGTGGTGGTGTTTGTGGGAATGGAGAACTGCTCCCCTCGCAAATAATCTCTGGGATTTCTCTGTGGTATTAAGGCTTCTCCCCACCCCTCCCAGAAGTTTTCTGCTTAATGATAAAGTGGCTCTGCCTTCAGGAAAGGTTGACTGGTGGGAAGTGGTAACCAGAAAAGTAAGAATGCAAAAAATAGACTGAATTTTTGGGGAAAGATGCTCACAAGTCCTTAATGAAGAGGTGGCTTTATTGTGTCACTGTTCCAGGAGGAACTGTGTATCTTGTTTTTCTGTCTTCGTCAAATTCATCTGGATTCCTTAAGTTAGATCTGTAGGAGGCCACCTTTGTGTCAGAGCACTAGGCTAAGACGCGGTGACTTTGCGTGATTCACTTTTCTTTCCTTTTAAGACCAGTTTTGATACAGAGCTTAAATAATCTTAAGAGTGCTTGGATATGTAGAAATGCAGATGTGTATCCAGTAGAGCCTGCGAAGATGCAGGCAGATGCTTGTAGGTACCTGGATACTACATAGGTAAATCACTTCCGGCCTCTTGAATTTGCGCTTTAGCCTCATTGGAGCAACTGTGCTCTGTTGGCAGGTCAGCTATGGGTCCATAACGTAGCCTAGTGGGAAGGATTGTCTATGAGTTCACTTGTTCACTTTCCTCGTGTTAAAGAAAGCATCAAAATTGTGCATTGAAAGAAAAATCAGTGGTACTGCCGGCATCTGATAACAGTAATAGCTGCTTTGCCAGGTGGGAGATGCTTCTGAATTCTTAGCCCGGGGTCAAGCAGATGCTTGCCTGAAGAGCTGAGCTTGGAACTCACACTCCTCAGCAAATCACAAGCTTTGTTTCTCAAACCAGTCGTCTTAGACTTCCGTGAATACTGCCTTAGCTCTTTTGTGGATGTGGTTAAATTGAGCACTTGGGATAGAAATTGATACAGAAATATCATTACAAGCCTGGATCAGTATGCAGAGAAGAGACTGTCCAACTGGCAGTCCAACCTCTGTCTTGCTCCAAACAACTGCTGGAGCTTTTAGTGCCCCATCCTGTGTCTGGGTATTTACCAGTGTTACTGCTGTATCCATATGATTTAGAGCAGTGTAGTTAGCACAGAGATGCAGTGTTTGATAGGACATGTCGGCCTTGTATGGAATTTGTTTCTAACAGTCTTTGCTTATTTTTCACTAGGGTCCATTAAATAGTGAATCTTCCAACCAGAGCTTGTGCAGCGTGGGTTCACTGAGTGATAAAGAATTGGAGGTAAGCAGGCACAAATCCTCATGGTAATCGGGCTTAAGGTGGAGATGATTGAACTCAAAACCGAGAAGGAATTGTGTGATAGTGAGTGACAGTATTCTTCTGTTGGGGTGTAGAAGGGACTTGTGGAAGTATTTAGTCCGGATCTTACCCCTCCAGCCTTTGGGCCACGCTATGAAATGATTCTTGAAGCTTACCACAGATCTTACCCAGCCCAAAAAACACAGCATTTGTAAAGCTCAGCTTATGAAATTGTTTTCAGCTGTGTTGTGATTTGCTTGCTGACTTTGGATACTCTTTGGGGCAAATCAAAAGCCAGAGAGCATTAATGGAAGAGTTTGCCTTACCTGTCAAACATGTGAATTTGCAGAAGTCCGGACAAAGCGGAGAGCATTTTTATGAATCGCTCTCTGCAAGTGTAGGGAGGTGAAAATTTATGCTTTGTCTCTGTGTAATGCCACTGCTTGAGGATTAACTACTTTGAAACACTAGCTAAAGCAGCCAACTCAGTGGTAGAGTTACACTTTTACTTTGCAATTCCACATTAATAAAGCAAAATCTCGACTTCATATGCGTTGAAAGAACTTTCTGCATGGTTGTCAGGTAAGTTTGGGATTGTATTTCCCTCTCTTACATGGCAGTACTGGTATGAGGTGTCTGGTGAAGCTGAGTCTTTTGAGAATGCAATATGTTAAATTCCTTGCAAGTAAATGTAGTTAATAGTGGAAAACTGAGCATTTGTTCTTCTTTTACTTGGGGTTTTTATGCACATCTGATTTAAAGTGACCGAGCTGACATAATCAAATCTCCCATTCCTTGTTTTTTCAGGCTGTAACAGATAATTTTGTGTGTAATTTTTTGTTATGTAAGTCCTTGAATGGAAAACACAACTTAAAATGAATCTCATTAATATGCTCACAGCTCGATGGAGGCTGTAATGGAGCCTGTGGTGTTAAGAGTCACGCCAACGCTGCTCAGGAGTTGCTCTTCACTATGCAGTGAGGAGGCTATGTCACCTCCTTTTACACATACAGGAGCTGGTACAGCAAGTCTCTAGATAGCTTTGGAGTTTTCAGTCCCCTCATTCTTTGCAGACATGATAGCCACCTTTGAACAGCCCCTTCATCCTCTTACCAAAGCAGTGACATGTCACTGCCCAGCTGCTAACATGGAGCTGTAGATGTCCAGCAGCCAGGTTTAGATTCTGGCTGTGTCAGCTTTGTCCTTTTTGTCCTACTAAAGGAGGTAGGTTGATCTCTGTGCTTCCTGTGTGCAAGTCTTTTGGCAGGGATCTTTAAACAGGGTACTTTAGACTTTGGTTTCCAAAGAGCATGAAAGTTAGGTTTACCACAAACTTTCTGGCCCCAGTTTTCCCTCCCCCAGAGCTGTGTTTTGAACGTTGTGGTTTTCTTCCTGCCCCCAGGCTATAGTTTAGTGGTAGCTGCAGTGATTGTAAAGCATACAGCTCAGAAATTATTTGGGACCCTTTGGGATAAGAGATGTTTTTATAATGATGTTGGTGATGGAAATGACAAGATAATCTGTCTTTCCAAAAACCTCAGTAAGCTGCTTCTAGTGCAGTGCTTCCTAATGGTTTCAGCAGGTTTGGCCACATAAGTGACCCTGGTGATGGGGAAAGCACCATGGCAGGGTCTCCTCCACTCTCACGTGTCTAGGCGTGCTAGGCAGATAGGCATGACAGTTGTGGAGCCTTCAGGCCTGTGCTATATATTGTTCATAAATAAATCACTGTCCATTGATAAGCTGCTCCTCGGGTCTCTGGTTCCTTCCTTGACTTTAATGGGAGCAGATGAGGAATAAACCAAAGGCCAGGTGAATTGCAGCTTTCCCCTGTTTTGTGGAGATCTGCCTTGTTTTGTGTATGGTTGCTGTTGTGCACCAGTGACAGGATAGTTCTTGTAACCATCTGCAAAGGGCCTTGGGAAGATGCATTGGTTGTAATGAATTGTACCAGTAGACTGTGAGTAGCCACTGGACTGCAAATTTGGATGTCTGTACTCAAACCTCCTTGTTGTACTCAAAACTCCTCTTGTACCAATACTGTGATCACTCTGAAATGGTTTACACAGGTTTTTTGGAAGTGTTTGTACTTGTTCTGAAGTAACTGGGCAGTAGAGGCTGGTTTGCTGCAGCTGAAATAGAGAGAAACCTTATTAACCTCACTGCTAACCGTGTTCTCTCCCTTCTGCAGCACATATATCATAAGGCAGCAGCTATTTGAGAGAAGTTGTTTCTTTAAGTACCAGCAGTAGAAATAAAGGCACCAGAGAAATGAAATGGCCACGGGGGAGATGGAGCAGATGATTGTGTTTTGGCATTTTTTTCTTTAAGTCTTGGAATAACTGCAGAAATGTTAATTTTGAAGTATTGTTTAACAGACTCCTGAGAAAAAACAGAATGACCAGCGGAATAGGAAAAGGAAAGCAGAAGCCTATGAGACCAGTCAAGGTAATTCACTCTCCTGACCCTGCTGTAGGAGTCCGCAATGGTTGGTAATTTGTGCACAGTCAGTGTCCAAGGAAACGAATGGCTCTTCTCAAGGGTGTGTCAGGCAGCTTGTTATAAACTATGCCATGATGGTGTAGTTTTCTTCTGGGAGCCTTGTTATCCTCATTGGCAGGAAAATACTCAGCCTATTTGCAGAAACTCTTGCATTTTCATGGCACAGACTGCCCAAAGGCTTAGTATGGCTTCTCTGTTGTTTTGGTCCCACATCACTACATATACAACAATCAGACTTCAATACAGGCAGTACCCTCTACCTTGCTTTCTGAGATGTATGCCTGCCTTGGTAGAGTAAGTTCTCACCACAACAAACAGAGAACAGACTGTTCAAGTATAACACAGGCGGTGCTGCCTTGGAGTATTAGGAAAAACCCAGTGTGTCCAAGTTCAGATTTTCCAGCAAATGGACAGATTTCTATTTCTTTTATTCTTCAACAAGAAAGTAACAAGGATTGTGTTGACAAACCTGCTTTGGTAATATTATAATAAGGGAAAAGAGCTAAGTTTTAATGAGCTGGTATTAAACCACCACTAATGATCTCTCTAACTCTTATAGGAATGCTTGTGAGAGATCTAATATGCAGTAATGTGCATGGTGGCAGAGAGGTAGAAGTGTCCTTTGGTCTGTCCTTATCTTGAAGGAAAGTTCGGTGAACCTACACAACTTTCAATGTCCCTTTAGTGTTTCCTAAGTACTTTAGCAAAGTGCAAATGCTGTTTGATTGGACTTGACATGGTTGGAATTGGGAGTTAATTGAATTGTCAGCTGTAGACCCTCCCAGAACAGCACAAGAGCTATAACCCTGGGGCAGTCTGTTGTGCAGAAGCTTTTGTTGTGGAAGGTGTTGCCCTTTTCTACAAGGAAAGGAGTGTCAAAACACAGGAGTAGTTTTAGCATGGCATCATAACTTCTGTTCTTACAAATACAACTCTTCATTCTTTGTTTTTCTTTTTAGGAAAAGGCACCCCTAGGGGACATAAAATTAGTGATTATTTTGAGGTAAGCATCTTTACATTGTCAGATGT
The DNA here is from genome assembly GCA_024733675.1 of Psilopsiagon aymara. NCBI lineage: Eukaryota > Metazoa > Chordata > Aves > Psittaciformes > Psittacidae > Psilopsiagon > Psilopsiagon aymara. Next base: position 16,322 of record JANRGW010031228.1, read on the forward strand.
CTGGTGACTGCTGCTACTGATCCATCATTGGAGTTATTGATTGATGGTGTTGACCTGATGTGCTCAAGAGTGATTAGATTGAGGACATGAGATTTCTGGGAGTTGATTTTTAAAACAGTTGAAAGAGCAATTTTTTTAATAGAGGAGCCACATAAATACAGATTTGAGATTGATTTCCACTGGAACCTGGTTCTGGGATGAGGATATCTCTGAGCGTCCAAACCTATTCTCTTAAGTGTCCAGTGCTGCAAAAGAGCCTACTTGCAAAGTCTTGATTCAAGTAGGGAGTTGCTGACAGGGTTCCCTCTCCAGAAAAGCTTGCCATGGGATGCTGGCAGCACCTGGGAGATGGAGACCCTCCCAAACCAGTGATGAACATCCTGAAAATCACTGTTCTTTGATTGTGTAGTTTCTGAAGATTTTCTGTACTTTACTGGCTATTCAGAAATCAAGTGCTTATTGGTTTTTCCTGCATTCCTGGCTATAGTTTGTTGTAAGTTTGGTGCGCAGTGTGGTGCAGAAACATAGGGATTTCTGTACTAACTAGACCAGAAGCCCACCTGCTTACTTATCCTGCCTTTAGTGGTGACTGGCACTGCTGCTTCAGTGGAGGTGTACAGTTCTCACCACTCCTGTGGTGCAGTTAGAAACAGGGAATGGGCTTCATAATTCTATACAGTAAATAATAGATGTGTAGCCAAGTGTGCAGGTTGATACCTTTTTGTGTTAAAAATGTACTCGCTGCAAATATAAATGTTTGTTTGAAGCACTTTTAGTTTTGAAAACAGTGCATGAAATGTGAAGGTTTTCCTCTTAGCTTCTATGCAGTTTGTTGTAATGAGTCCCTAGAGCCTGTAAGGCTTCATTTTTAAGATTGATTCATCTGTCTCTGTTAAATTTGCTTCAGTATAGTATCTCTGTGTAATTACTGATGATCAAACCTGTTCGTTTGGCCAGTTTGCTGGGGGAAGTGGCCCTGGAACCAGTCCTGGTAGAAGCGTGCCTCCTGTCGCCAGGTCATCACCGCAGCATTCCTTATCCAACCCGTTGCCGGTAAGTGTTTCCCTGGGGACAGAGCTGATGCCATGGCCCTGATTGGGTTGGTGGCTGTGCTTCAGACAGGTAATAAAGGTTCTGAATAGACAAAAGGTGTCTCTGAAAGTAGATTCTGGCAGCAAAGCTGCATGGCCGAGATGCTGTAACAGTGGCTAGTCCAGTTGTAACTGGTATGAATAAATGAACTTAAAGCATGCAAGGTGAGTGGTTTTAGCATGAAGATAGATCACTGTCATTACTGAAAGGTGGAACACACATATTAGTTACCTTGTTTTCTATTGTAGCTCATGAGCTTCTCCATACAGTAGAGAGGATATTGTGTGTTTGTATGGCACTAGTACGATGATACTCTGATCTAGGTTGAACCCTTTGGGTACATAGAAAACTGTGCCTACCATAATTACGCTGGGAAGGTCTTTTACTTCCGTTTATGTGCATGTGACTCGTAAGGAGCATTACCAAAAGCTCATAAAGAAATGTGTGTACATGCACATCTGTTGCTATTTTTTGTTACGTAATTCCCTTTTGCTGTCACAGCATTTCTGCAAGGTCTGAATGTGAAGAAAGAACCAGGAGTCTTAAGCCGTTTTAGCACAGAGCAGCTAAAGACATTACTTTCAACTAGCAAAGCAATATTGAGAAGCTGTGGTGTCTGAGTTCTAGTTTTGTCCATTGCCTGGGCTCCTCTTTAATTCTCAGGATTTGAGGATCCTAAACCCACAGTTTGGGACTGTGGGAAGGCTGATATTCCAAAACCCAGATGCAGAATCTTTCCTGATGACATTGTTCTGCAGAGACCTTTACACATCTCATCAGTGTGTGCTGAACTAAATCCCAACACTGAATGCTCTGCTCTGAATTCAATATTTGTTGCTAGATTTTGGAAGCTTTGTTAATGCTTCTTTAAGGGAGAGCTTCACATATGCTTCTAGATACTTCCTATGTGTTTAAAAATTGAAATAGACCTCATTAATTGAATGGCCTTTCTTCCTACCTTGTATTAATTCACTAACACATCTCTCTAAAGAGAAGTTAATGAAAGAAATACCATGTCTGGATGTTGCAGATGTGTGAGGTATTAGGGACAGTGCTTTATTCCAGCAGATGAGATACCCTCAAGATGTTCATAATGGGACAGGTAGATTCTTCCTCTGGTGTCCCTTCTACACTGTGTATGTATGGAGTAGGTAAAAGGTTGAGCAGAGTATTTCTCATGTGGTGAATACTGGTGTTGCAATTAGTTTCAGCTAGGCCAGGTCATGTCTCCTTATACAGATGCTCTTTGTGTTTCTTCTGTTCTTTACTCTTGCAGCTGACCTTTAATATTTGCTTGTTCATAGGAGCTATTATGTGCATTTTCAAGGTCCGCTTCTTACAAACTGAATAGGAATGGTTAAGCCTACAAAAAGAGGGGGGGTGAGAGAAAGTTGGAGAAGATTGAGCATCTTACCCATTGCAGGTGTCAGTATGGTTTAGGAAGAGAGCAGCAGAGTGTTAAAATGTCTTTCACAATGAGCCAAACCTCCTCCAAATCTGTGAGTTAATCTGTACAGGACTGGAAATTGTCCGCAATCAGAACTTGCTGAGGAATTGTAATGGCTTCAGGATGTTACTTCTTGTCTTCAAATCTCTTGACTGCTTTGAATTGCCTTGCTTCTCCTTTGATCAGAAGAATGATCTGCAGGTCTTCAGACTCTTGCGAGGTTGCTCTCATTTGCAAACTTTCTTTTTGGGGCAGAAGGCACGCTCTTGACATTTGAAATGTTAGGCAGAAAATATGCTTCAGGTTATACTTTAGGTTGTTAAGGGAACACTGAAGCCTGACCTGACTGCTTTCAGTGTGGCATATGCCTGGCCAAGAGTTACAGCTTGGAAAGACTTTGATAGTTGCTACTCAGTTTTAGTAGTGATTGGCTGGTTTTTAAAGCAAGGGCAATGAGGTCTGAGTGCTATAATCAGTGTAGCTCAGATGATTCTTGTTCTTACTGAACCCAGTTCCTGTATCACAGTTGAAAAATGAGTCTGCTGCAGGAGAAAGGAGACGGCCTTTAAGAGGTATAATGCATTCTTAAAAGATTTTTAGTGCGTTGCTTATCTTATAGGAGACTGATCCCAGCTATAATGACAGAAATGAGCTTGCTGTGACGCCTGGGTCCTGAACATGGTTAGGTCGCTGATGTTCAGCAGTTCTGACTCAGTTTACTTCACCGGAATGAGCCTGTGGTGACATTGGCTGTTCTAAAATAAGTCCTTAAAAAGCATCCCCTAGTATAATTTTGAATGCAGCGACCAGAATCCCAATGCACTAAGGTTGTTGGATCTACAACCTAGTTTGCTCCATTGGCTCTGAAACCCATGTATCTTCAAAGGAAGAGGGCGTGTTAACTGACAAGGAATTCTGTCCTGTGTGTTCATTTGTTCCTTTTGTTTTTTTCTTGTTATTCTTCATCGTCTTTTTGATGTCTGCCATTGGAACAATCACTCCAAGGAGTCATGTTTTGAGTTATCAGATCCTCACCACGCCGCCTGCCCATTCCTGAGCTGCTGCTTCGCTGACAACAGTTTTGGCAGAGTCAGAGAATTGGTTTTGGTTTGTTTCTTTTTTAAAGAGGAAAGGGGGGGGAAAAAAGAGTTCATTGTATTTTTCTTGCCTGTGTTACAGCGGCGAGTGGAGCAGCCGCTCTATGGGGTAGACGGCAGCGCCGCAAAGGAACCGCAGGAGGAACACTCTGCTCTGCCAACGCTGATGTCGGTGATGCTGGCGAAGCAGCGGCTAGAGAATGAGCAGCTGGCACAGAGGGGAGGTGGCCTCTGTTTTACTTTTGTCTCGGTGAGCAGCTCTGAAAAGATTGGAATCCTGAGGGATGTTTCTAGTTAAGGGATGGGGAACTTGCAGCTTTTTCTGCTCAAAGGCAGTAGTTCAAGTGCAGCCTGGTATGTTGATGGCCATCATCATCTGGTAAGTTCATCTTCTTTGAGAATAGTTCTAGGTCCCAGGCTTTGCTTGTTTGATAAATGAGTTTTAACTTAACTCAGGCTCTTATGTAGATTGAAATAATAGCATCTGAGAGGCTAATCTGATAGATGCAACAAAGCAAAAGAATGAAGTATAGTCTTGCTGTGAGAAGTGTTTGTTTTGGCCTCGCTTAATCTCAGCTGACATGAATTATATTAGGCTTTTAAAAGCTTTGTCTTTTAGCATGTTGGGCCAGGCTTCCTGAGAAACTGACTCTTGTTTTACTGAACTAAATCTCTTGAGCATTCTTAAATCTTAGCATGAAAGTGTGGTACCCAGGCCAGGCTGCACCTCCCGTGTAAAGAGAAGTGTATCTGCATGGGCACTAGTGGTCATGCTGAGGAGCATATAACAATACACTAACTTTCTTTTACAGGCCCAGCAAGGCAGCCCATCTTCTACCGGATCAGGGAACACTGAGCATTCCTGCACTTCCCAAAAACAGATTTCCATCCAGCACAAACAGTCACAGGTATAGCTCACTAGACAATACATCTCTTGGATATGAGATTGGAGCTTGACGCAGCTTGTATTCCACGCCAAAGGGTACTATTTGTAGTAAATGTGAAGTTTCCAGTGAAAAGAGTAGTCCCAACTGGGTCTCTGACTACTGATTGAAGTAAATCACTCTGAACTTTGTTCCTGATTCTGTAGAGGATGTTTTCTGTTGCTGCTACTGGAATTGGCCCAATGTGTTACTGAGGTTTCTCTGTGTCAGTATGGTGGGCATTTCTTCAGCCATGTGTGAATGTGCTCAGGAGAGGAACACCTTAGCCCTGGCAGTTTCAGTTCTGGTATATCCTGAATGTTCTTCCTCTCTCTGCAAGTGAAGATGTAAAGGAAACCTGAGTGATAGTTGTGAATGCTTCTAATTCAGCCACTGGGTGCATCCATGCTGCTTATAGTACAAAATCCACAGTCTAGCTGGAAGTTCTTTGACCTCTGCAAAATACACCCATGGAATAGTTTGTCTTGTGAAGCTGGAGCATGATGTGTTCCTGTCCATGCTTCTCAGCACCTTCACTGACCTAGAGTTAAGATGAGCAGTAGCTCTTTTGACTGTACTGCTGTCTTTTTGGTGCCTTTTTGATTCTTCTTGTGACTTGATGTCAAGATTTGCTTTTAGTTGTGTCATCTTCTGTTGCTTCTAAGGATGTTCAGCTTTATGTGCAATGCATCTCGCTTATTTCTTCTCCAAGTCTGCTTTTAATCTTCTGTTGATTTTCATCTCCGATTTCTCTGTGACTGACCCTTCCCTTGAGTGAGTTTAAACCATCAGTTTTGTGTCAATCATTTGCTCACAGCAGCCTGTGTCAGAGATGATTTTATTGCTGGGGGAAGTTCATTCTCCATTTCCCCAGCAGGTGGTACAAGCTCTTTGTGCATGAAGGACATCAATTCTGCTTCTGGGGATACCTCCTAGCTTAAGTCTCTGAGCTCTTCTGTGTCATGAGGGTCAGATTTGTCATCTGTATTGTTGTCTGTGGAGATTCCTGTTCCTTGCTACTGCATGGGGAATTCTGGTGTGTGAATGACACCATAACCCAAGAAACTGCCAAAGGTGTCTTTCAGTCTTTGCTGACCCAACACTCATGCTTAGTGGTCCCACCTGAAGTAGAGAAGATGTTTTTATTCACTCATGTGCTTCAGATGCTCACAAGGTCAATCTTCTTTGAAAAGGGTAAGATATTACCTGAGCATGCTTTCTGCCAATGCTCAGCTTCATCATATTCTCCGGGGGTTTAGATGTAGCATATATGTAAGGCAAAGAATACTGGAAGATGCTTGGCTGCATGAAGAGGACATGCATATGTTGTTTTTCCTTTCCAAACCTGTTTGGAATTGATAGAGTTAAGAAAAGTAATCTTCAGTAATTACCAATTGGACTCATTTCTGGCAATGAGAGGAACAAGTCAGCGTGAGCATGGTTTCAGTCAGTACTGTGGCCCTCCAGCGCCGTGAGGCAAGGGGAGCTGTGATGAAGTCACACCTTAGAGTGGACATCCTGAAACATGACTTCATCTGACACAGCACAAGCACATCTGGGCAATTCGGCAAATGACATAAATCACTAAAGAGACTCTCTGCTGCTTGGTTGAGGATGTGTAGAAGAGATTCTCAACAGCCAGCCTTCTTGTTGCCTTTTGTCACACATGCTTTTTGCAGGCTGTCAGGAAGCAAAAACCAAGTTAAGGCTCAAGTGATGTAACCTGCCCAGGCCTCCTCTTTGTCTTTTGGGATTTAGACTCATCTTGCTTGATGTGCAGTGCTGGCAGGTTTTGATCATTCCCATACTGGGCATATGTAGCGAAGCCATGGTCAGCCAAGTTTGTCTCTTTCTTCATGGGGTTAGCTTCCAGGCAAGCCTAACATCTGGGGACTGGTTCAATAGCAGCTCCATAGGTAAGCCTCTGCTAACCCTTCTCAGAACCAGGGTAGCTGCTTGCTAATCATAAATGTGTCATCTGTGCAGTCATGGGGAGATCCTGTGTGTTGACTTGGCTGGTTTCGCTGCTGTGTTCATGTGCATGCTGACTTCTTACACTTTGCTTCCCCACCCATTAATGAGAGTGCTGAGTTTGAAATACTCCTCCTGCTAGAGAATATAGTACATGTCTTTTGTCTTCTATTCCTGGGTATAACTCTCACTTCACTGGTGAAGGTATTTGAGATGTGCTGCACCCCATAAAGCTTTCCAAAGAGGTTTCACTCAAGAATTATGATGCTTCTGTCCCTTGTGGGCACTAATATATCAGTTTGTCAGAAACAAAAGCTTAATATTCCTGCTGTCAATCTGTTACAGTATTTCAATATGAAGACCCGTGTTTTATGTCAAGATCTCCCTAGAGTCCCCAGGTCTTGTCTTCTGTCTAGCAAGTTGTTGCCTGTGCCCCTGAAAGATGTTTAATATTCCAGCTGAGGGTTGAGATTTGGTGGGTAGTGGGTTTGAAGCCTTTTTCCTGTACAAGCACTTCAGGAAAGGACAGTGACTGTCAGAGAGCACCAAGGAGTGGGCAGAACTCGATCGTAAAGACAAAATTTGCAGGACGTGGTGTATTGTAGCCCTTTACCTGTTAACAGTTTGTGTTCTGATATTACCATGGAATAAGAAAATGAAGAATGGAGAAAGTTCTTCCCTGACTGCTAGGATGCAGGGGATCAGTTCCTTCTTCTTAGAGCTAACTGTTCAGATCAGATGGGGTTACAATGCAATGTTACATGCTGAGTGTCTGATATACTTGTTTTCCTTAAATGTGGCGTGGTGGTTTTTTCCCTACAGTCTGACCTCACAATGGAAAAAATATCTGCACTAGAAAACAGTAAGAACTCTGACTTGGAGAAGAAGGAGGGGAGGATAGATGACTTATTAAGAGTAAGTATTTCAAGTGGGACAGCTCTTCAAAAAGCTGCTATTTAAAGTTACCTAGAATGCATGTGCCAGCTAGGCTGCAGAGCAGGACTTTGTATATGATTTGTAGAACCAGCTCTCACAAGGTAAACCAAATAGAGTCAGCTCCACAATCAGCAAGGTAATTGTGTGGCTTGTGGCGACTCTGGACCTGTTTGAATCCACAGGGGCTGTGGCTGTGCAATGAAATTGTAGCTCAAGTGTTAGTGCCTCAGCAGCATTGCACACTTGTGTTTTGCAAACTAGCCTGTTTCTCTGCAGAATTATTCCCCTCTTCTAGGTACTTAGGAGCTGTCTCTGCTTTCTGTTAAGCAGCATGTTCAGTAGCTCCTCAATAGACTGAGAAGTCGTGTTCTGAAGTGCTCATTCATGGGAGTCAGTGACACATATACAGATAAGGAGAACATCTTTTGGTCAAACAGAAAGAATAAAGCTCCTCTTAACCCATTAGTATTCTTCAATAAAAGATAAAAACCTTTAAATAAAGGATCTTGTCTTAATGGAGGAGTTCTAATTGATTTAGCTTTCATCAGCTGGAGAGGCATCTCTTGTATAGTGTTGCAAAGGATTAGAAAACACATTAAAAGGAGATGAGGGGGAAGGAAGGGGCTCTTGTATTAGTGTATATCTGGTCTCAGCACCTGAAAGAGCTGAGACAAACTTGTAGAGACACCTTTGCTGTTTAGTCAGAAACCAGATTGACTGTTGGTTGGAAGGGGGATGGTTAAATTTATCTTCTTAGTGAAAACAGTTGCACATAAAATCCTGCTGTACACTGTGGTGGTGTTAAAAACAGCAGCTGTTGCTGGGAGCAATCTGTATAGTGGGGTTGAGGGATAGTAACTCAAACATGAATTTAACTGAAAGTACAAAGGGAGTTACCCCATCCTTTTCCTCTGCCAGTATTGTGGCAGAAGAACAAGGATAGATCAGGGGTGACTCAGCTGTTTTGAGACTTGGGAGCTGTGGCAAGGTCTTAAATGTTTAAAACCCATGAAAATTAAACACCTTTTGCTTGTGTTTAATCTCTGTACATTAGTTCCTTCTGTGTAAACCAGGATGATGGCACTTCCCTGTTCTAGAGGGCTCTTAAGATTTGGATGGGTTAAAGACTGAAGAGCTTGGCTTGGATGTTTTGCTAAGGAACCTAGTCATTTGTTACCCTGCTGGTTTGCTTACTTTAATCCCTAGAGCTAACTGGAGAAAACCTCTTGCTAAGCAATGCTTAGTTTGTCTCTTTGAGTGGATTAAAGTCAAAGGCTTTCCTTCTCTGTTCTCTTTTAGGCCAACTGTGATTTGAGACGACAGATAGATGAACAGCAGAAGATGCTGGAGAAGTATAAGGAGCGGTTGAATAGATGTGTAACGATGAGCAAGAAGCTGCTTATAGAAAAGGTGAGCAAGGGACTTGCCACATCTCTGCAGTCACAGTTCACACCCTTGAAAACTTCTCTCTCCTTTTGAGCAAAAACCTGCTCCTGTTGTTTTTGTGTCTTGAATTATTTCTTTGCAAATAGGGATGTCATTAAAACTGAAATGGTTCAGAATGATTTGGTTTGGTTACTTGTCACAGTCTTGGGGAGCCTTGCTGAAGTGAAATAGTCTGAGCTGTAAACGCAGCAGCTTTACTTGATTTGGAAACTCGTACACCAGAAAAGCAACGTTGTCCAGCTCTGGCAGCTCAAGAGCAGTATCCTATTGTGCAGTGATATTGCCAGATATGCTTTGTGACGTGCGCAAGTGATTTAGACCTTTCCGTCGCCCAAACAGCAGAATTGGAGATCATTGCTTTGCGTGACACGCAAAACAACACATTAAAGACACTGGGGAAAGTGCCAGGCTGCTCTTTACCAGTGTCCAGCCTGCTTTGGTGTTGAGAGATTTCCAGATTTCCTGGTGGTTAAACAATGTAGGGTTTGATTGCTCTTTCACCTGCAGGCCGATTACGTCTATTGTTTGTGGGCACTGGATGGGCAGAACTACCAGGGTGCTGGCCAGTACATACAGTCTGTTCGAGCTGATTTTGTCACAGAACTGATTGTTCTTGGCTGACTCCCTGGGAGGATCTGTAACTCTGGGCTAGGTGTTAGGTACATCTGGCTTTCACATAGGTGGTCTAGAGCTCCAGTGAGGAGCTTTGCTGCTTCATCTTTAATCCTAACTAAGTGAAACTTTGCTGCTCTCATCTCAGGCCTTGGAAATTTCCTTTTACTTAACCAGAAACACTCTGAGACAGACACCATCACTGTTTTTGATGCATTGCTGACCTAACTAAGATGGTGTCACATGTGGGTGTGGTGCCAGCCTGGGGCTGAGCTGGCTGATCACTGTATCTTCCTCTTAACAGTGATTCGGGGTGCATTTTTGGCCCCCATTTGAGTGAATAAGGGGCTGATCAGAACCACACTTGGGAGTCTGGCTAAACTGCTGGTACAAAGCAATAGTTTTAATCCTATTGCTAGACTCATTTCAAGTTAGCATGGAACGGGTGAGCTTGCCCAAGTAGTTATGGGGAAATAAAAATGAGGCTGAAATGTCAGAAAGGAGGCAAAGAAATGTCAAACCAGTGTGAAGCACCCAGTGATTTTCAGCTGGGTTTCAGGTAAGCAGTACTGGAACAATAGAAAGCAGGAAGAATTGGCAGTGATTTAAAGCACAGCACAGCTCTTACTTTGCTGATTTATGGCTTCTGTTTTCACATGTGTTTTGTTCTGTTTTCAGTCAAAACAGGAGAAGATGGCCTGCAGAGATAAGAGCATGCAGGATCGATTGAGGCTAGGTCACTTCACCACGGTGCGGCACGGGGCGTCTTTCACCGAGCAGTGGACAGATGGCTATGCCTTCCAGAACCTCATCAAGTGAGGACAGGCAGTCTTGTCTTTAACTTCAGAGGCGTAGACAGAAAAGCTAAGCAGTTGTGTGTGATGTCTTGCATGTCAAAATGTGAGAATGGTGTGACTGATGCATGAAAGGATCAGATAGGAACACAGCTACTGACAATGGGGAGCATTTTGGCATTGAAGTGAGAAATGTGTTTCCACTTAAACCTCCAGAGACTTGGCCTGGAAATCAGATGGTCTGAGCTGGCCGTTGGGTTGGAAAGGAGTAGGCTGCCCCAGTGGGTATTCGCAGTGCACTTGCCTGGCTGTGCAGTGCTTAGGGCACAGGAGTGGACTAAATACTCACATATATTGTGAGTCAATCAGTTTGATTTGCATACTTGCATATATTAGTCAATGAAGGCTAATTAGCTTTTCTCCTTTTTTAAGTAGAAAGTAGAGAAGCTTAAAAGAGAAAATCCATGCTACTAAACTTCTTTTGCCTCCTGGTAGCAGTGATCAAAGGGGCTGCAGAAACCTGGAAATGAAGATCAGAGACCCTTTTATGCAGGATGTTAATGGAAATATCCACTCAATTCCCACCTGGCCTAGACCTTTAAGTAGGACTTGGCAAATTAATTGCATTAGGGAGAGCTATGTGTGATCCTTTAAAATCATATCACTTCTTCAGAGTCTGACAGGGAGGTGTAGCTTTTGTTAGGTGCAGATTAAGGACTTCATAATTCTTCCTTAGCTTGTGCTGTGAGACATGGAAGAAATACTTTTGGTGTATTTACCTGCAGTCTCAGTCTCTTTAAAAAATGAACTAAGTATGTAAATGCTCAAGTCATGTAGACTCAACGTCACGAGTGCTTTTATCCCTGTAAAATGTTTTAAGATAGTCCTTTTATCTTGGAGGAGAGACTGTTTTCTCAGTGAAATTGGGAATGCTGTTTATGTTTTAGAGAACTAAGGATAGCTTAAGCGCACCCCTGAAGCAGAAGGATGCTTTCTCAGACAGTGCCAGACTTCAGGAATACTTTTAACAGGAAAGTCTGAGATTTAGAACAGAGCTTTCTAGGAAAAAGTGTGTGGAAAGTTAGTGCCTAACCATAGATCCTTGGCTTTTCCGTGAGGTTAGCAACTCCTGGGTTTGGATGTCCTCGGCATGAATAAAACCTTTCACTTACTGAAAGGTTTCTGTGGGCCAGAAAAAGAATCCCCTTTTATGTAAAAATACCTTTAAAAATATGAGTCACGATGCTTGGCACATCCCCCTTCCCAGTACAAAAATATTTTGTTACTAATCTTACAAGTACAACTGATTGGAAAGTCATTGCTCCAATCTGTTCAGAACAGATGCTGAAGAACAACCAAGTACAGACCATTAGTTCTCTGCTTCATGGGTTTTTTCCTACTCTCTTCTTTCCAGACAACAGGAAAGGATAAATTCCCAGCGGGAAGAAATAGAAAGACAACGAAAAATGTTAGCGAAACGGAAGCCACCTGCAATGGGACAGACTCCTCCAGCCAGCAACGAGCAGAAGCAGCGCAAGAACAAGACCAATGGAGCAGAAAATGAAACGTAGGTTCCCTTGCCTTCTCTGTGCCTTGCAGAGCTGCATGCTTTGAGCAGAGCACAAACTCTCTCCTGGGAAATGGAATCTTGCCCTTGCCTCTAGGCTTCACTCCATGCACAAATGAATATTGAGGAATTAGCCTGGCATTCAGCAACATCTGGCTGCAGTTCTAAATAGTTTTCATTGGAGTAAAACAAGGAGCATTGCTGAGGCCAGACTTCTGAATGCAGTGCTTTTTCAGTGTTCCTGTTGCATCAAGTTGGGAAAGTGTTGCAACTCCAGAATGGATTTCAGAGTCGCTGTTTGATACGTGGTGCTTTTTCAAGGAGAAAAAATAAGGAAGGAAACCCATTCAGAAGCCTTTTCTTCTGTGTCATTTCTGGGGAGGCTTTTCAAGCAAGTAATTGAGTATACTGAAGAAAATGATGCTGTCTCTAAAGACAGCATGTAAGCATCATCCTGTATCTCCAAAGCTGTCCTTTCCATTTCCCTGACTCAGGTATCTGCAAAGGTAATTGAAGTGCTACTTCTTACAGAAGATTTCTCCCCCCAACACCTCTTTTGAAGTGACTGATGCTCTCCAATGTTCTTGGAGAGAAAAGCTGTTTCTCACAAGAAATTGATAACATTAATTTTAGAAGTTTTTGTGGGGTGGGAATCCACTGAATCAGAGATTTCCCACTCCTTTCTACCAGTTTCCTTTACGATCTTCATTTTATTGCTGTTGGCTGATACCATAACTCAGAGTGACACTTTTCTTCTTGCACTATGACATCCCCTGGCCATGACCTCAAAGTTCCTGAGCCCTTTGAATTCTTGGTCTTGATTGAAGCAAAAAGTTCTCACTACCTCTTGCAGTCACAGCAGAGATGGTGCATGACTGCGTGAATCCTGATAACTTAGGGTGCTCTCAGCCCCCAAATCAGGTGCTGGTTCCTGGAGATCAGGTGTGTTGTGCTGGAGGATGCTGTGTGCTTTCTGCGTTAAGTGGCTTGAATAGAGACGCTGAGCCCTCATTCTGGCAAAGAGAGCTTAAAAAGTACTAAATCAAGTTCTAAAGCCATCCTTTTGCATTGCAGTTTGAGTTTGGAGAAGTAAATTGAATGTCAGTGCTTGGATATTTTGAAGTGGTGCATTCTTTGGGGTAATCTTTTCACTTATGAAGGGCAGGATGCGGCTTTCCCCATTTCTGTTGGGGGAGCTGTAGTGTGTCATATTCTGAAGACATGGCAGCACAGATTCTGATGTCTGGAAATCATGACAATGTGATACCAAGTGAGCTTCTGCCTGTGTTGTGAGCCTGCCTTGACACAATCTAGCTTTATGTGGGTTTGGTAGAAGCCTTTTTCTGCTCCTTCACTGATACAATTCAGGGTTTTATCTTTGTGGTTTTGAAGAGCTTCTAGTGGTGGTGGTTGAGAAAAACTGCTTGCCAGCATATGGATATGGTTCATGTGGAGTGGTTGAGCTTACGGAAACATGGGGTTTGCAGTTCAGCTGAAGCAACTGGCCTGACTGACTACTTGCTTAATCATAGTCAGTGTGTAAATGCATTTGTTGGACTCCTATGTATAGGTACAAAATGTTCTAGCTTTCGGAGGGAGTCTTAGGCAAGTTGAATCTTAGTGTTTCTGCAAGTTGAATGAGAAGCAGCCAGCCAAATTCCTTCCTCTGATTTTCAGTTCTTCTTTGCTTCATGGTTGTTGCTCTGGCTGAAAAAGGAGAGGAAGTTCCCATGATGCAAATTTAAACACGTGCTCTCCCGATTCTGGTTCCTGGCCCCTGAATGAGAAAAAGATTTGCATTCAGGAGCAATAATGTGCTGGCGCTTTTTGAGGTCTCTTAGGGCAGGTTGGGCACCCTTCGAATCCTCAGCTGCACTAGAACTAGTGTTTATCTTAGAGCCTCCTTGAGTTTTGCAATGCTTGCTGCCAACAGGCAGCTGTTTTGGGCACTGTTAGCCTATTGGTACTCATTACATCTCTTGCTCAACGAGTAAAGTGTTGGTGTTCAGCCCTTTGTTTCATTGTGCACAAGGATATGTGGGAAGCTCATTGCTGATTGATTCAACTGTCTTTTTATTCCTTCATACAGCAGCACCAACCAAAGACCTAAACTTCTGGGACGGCTTTTTAGGTTAGCTGAAGCTGATTAAAGTTCAGGCTGTCAGGGGTGGATGTGGAGACAGGGCTGTGTGTGAATTAGGGTGCTTTCATACGAAGTGAGACAGTATGTAAACATTTATGGTCTTGGCTGTCTTTTGTAGCTGTAATTTGTAATAAGCAGTTCCTTGTGGTTAAGATTCTTTCAGAAAGAACTTGGCTTTTGAGTTTGGGATAAAATGCATCAGTTAACAACTGCTTGAGCACTTACTGCAACTGTGTGGAACCTCTCTGCTATCAACAATGTAGAGAAGTTGGGGCATATCAAGATGAGCATGTGGCTTAATGCTGCTTCCTCTTGATTCGCTGCACAGTGAGCCAAGGTCCCACAGCGCCATACAGACCTAAGACTCAGCCCCCTCTTGAAACTAGCTGTGGTATTGATGCTATGGAGACCACATACACTAACCTTTGTATTATGTAGAGCGTAATTATTGCAAGAGGAATCCTTCAGGGATAAGTTTTGACCTCAGTTTCACAAAGAATAGTTGTGTGCTGTCATGTGCGTATTCTTGTTTACAGAAGAAACAGACAGAGTTGATACAGCTTCCCGGCTTTATGGTCACATCTGTGTTCTGCATACTGTTCACTTTGTCCCATGTGTTGAAACCTGGTGCATTGTATCTCTTTCATGCAGGTTAACATTAGCAGAATACCATGAACAGGAAGAAATCTTCAAACTCCGTCTAGGTCACCTTAAAAAGGTAAGAACTATCTGCAGGAAAGGCTTTTAGGTGGGGTTTGATGCAGTGTTCTATGAACAATAGCATTTCTCTGATAATTGAGAGGGTTTTCTTGCTTGAAAGGGATGGCCAAGATTTTGCAATGATTCTTTTTCCATGGCTGTGGTACTCAGGGAAGCTGTACTTTGCTTTAATAAATAGATTCCTGTGTTCTTACATACCATTTCAGGCAGGGAGTTCCACTGTTTTGATGCATCTTATCCTGTCACTGTGACCTGCCTCATGCTGAGCTCTGTGTATGTCTAATATGGGGGAATAGGAATGAATGGATTAAGGGAAGAAAATGATGAGAACACAACAAAAACTGCAACCATCACTGACCTTCCTATTTCTTTGCAATGTCGAGTAACCGGCATGGTCAGTAACAGCCCAATAAAACCTCTTGGGCTTTGGGAAGCTAGGGCTGTTTAGGTGGTTGCAGTGCATGTTTGTTTTCAAATACATTGCCTTCAGTAAGAACTGTACCTGCAAGTGAGGTTCTCTTTAAATAAGCTGTTGGTTACCTTGAAAGTGGTTGCAGTAACCTATAAATAAGTTTTCTGTGACACTTCAACAGATGAGGTACTGAAACTGTGATTTTCTGTTTAACCATGATCTCTGCTGAGGCCATAGAGTTTTCTTTCCCATATGAAACAAAGAGGAAGGATGCAAACACATTGCTGGAGTCCCCTTTCTTTTCTCAGGTGGTACCTGAGCTCTCCACTTCAGTTTTTTCCTTTAACCTTGACACCCAAGTTGAATGCAAAGCCTCATTAATGCTGCTGTGCTCCTTGTTATTTTCAGTGGCAAGGGAAAGTTAATGCACCCATGGAATCTGCTGGCACTCTGCTCATTGTGTTTTACTGACCTGTGAACAAAGATAAGTGATACGGGCAGCAGCATGCTAAAGGCATGCCTGTTCTACAGCTTCCACATTGCTGGAGTGGATTAATTGCAGATCCATTTATGCTGGCATGTCGTGTGCCACCCTGGAACAGAGGAATCCATTTGGAAATGGACCTTAATGGAAAATGAAGTAATGTTCTGGGATTGTGGCATTGTCTGAGGCTGTGCTTATCCTTCTCCACTTTTGGAAACTGGCTCATTCTTTATGCCTAAAAATAGATCAAGTTGAGAAGGGAAGGAGCAGAGTCACAAGACAAATGGGTAACCGTGTCCCTTGAGGTATATATACCAAATAATACAGCTCAAGGCAAGTGTTTCAGTTGAGTTTTGCAGCCCTGTCCACAGTGATGTGAATTTTAGTGTCGTGTTTGAGGGCGCTAGAACTTGCAGCTTTACAAACAGGGTATCAGAACCTCCTCGTGGCACTAAGTTACACTCTGACCTGTCCTACCCATCACTGCTAATAGGGCCCGATGTCCTTTCACATTCTCCATCCTCTCTGGATGCTGCCCCTTTCCATGTGGCATCATGACATCCTAGTTCCTTACTTCTGGGGGCAGTCCTCTGTCTCCAATAACTTCTTCCCGAGTGGAATTACATCTGTGTTTCCATAAATGAGGCAGAAATGCTAACTGCATTGTCTTACACAGCGTTGTGTTTTCCTTTTGTTTTCCCTTCTGCAGGAAGAAGCAGAGATCCAGGCGGAGTTGGAACGGCTAGAGAGGGTTAGGAATCTACATATCAGGGAATTGAAAAGGATACATAATGAAGATAATTCGCAGTAAGCACATGGGATCTGGAGACAAGAATGTAGAACAACTTCTATCTTTGTCCCCTTCAAATGGGAAACAATCTGCTTGAAATTGATGTTACAACTTAGTATGGCACTTGGTTGGGGGGTAGCAGGGTGATCAGCTTGAAGTTCATGTAAAACAAAGGCTTCCAAGTGCATCAAGGTACCATTACATGGTTGTTCATCAGTAGAAAGTGATAATATCGGATTAGATCCGTCAGTTGTTAACACAGTTGCACTATTTCTCTGTCTTAATGTAAAAATGTTGTTTCTAAGCTGCGTAGTAGCTGTAACCTGTTGTAAGTAGATCCCATTAATTCTGTCAGTGCTCTTAAACTGTGTCTTTCTTGCCAGATTTAAAGACCATCCAACGCTAAATGATAGATACTTGTTGCTACATCTTCTGGGTAGAGGCGGCTTCAGTGAAGTATATAAGGTAAACGTGAAGTGACAATTTGTGCTGTAATCTGAATCTGCAGGGAAACAGTGCCGTAAGCAGCATTTTATGCTTGTTTTCTCAGTGGTGTGTGTGGTTGTAGAGGGAAGAAGGGAGGATGAAGCACATCTCTGGCTTGCATTGGACAGCAGGCTGGAGATTTTTAGGTTCTGCCCTTGTCCTCAGAAGTCAGATTTCAGGCTTCAAGAAAACACTGCACCAAGTCTGCAGGTTTTGTCAGGTCAGAACAGCAAACCGCTTAAAGAGACAAGTGCTACACACAATATACCCAAAGCGGCCATGTTCTGTTGAGTATGGCATAGCGAGCCTGAATCTCACTGTAAATGAGAGAAAATAGCTCCAGTAATAAGAGCAAAGGCTGCATTTCCTGGGGGTAGAAGCCCTGTTTTCCTTGTGTCTTCATTTACACTCTGAAGTAGCAGACTGGGGAGGTGTGTTTAGTCTTGGGACTTTCTTGGAAGTGTGTCAGTACTCTTGCATGGCCAAGACCTGTGATGCTTTGGTGCTTGCTATTTGTTATGTTTGGAGCCTTTCCAGTTCAGAGTATTCCCTGTACCTGTCCTCAGTAGGTTTTAATCCATGTGGAATTTGGCTAGAATGAGAAGAATTATGCCAGTGCAAATATTGGAAACTTGAGGGTGATTTATTATCTTGATGCAGTGCAACAATAGGTCTCTAAACTAGGGAGGGTGGGACTACTCAGGTAGTGAAAAAGAGAGTGTGAGATGTGCTCTGAATTGCTGCCTTTGCTGAGTAAATAGAAAGCCTTGGCTCCACAGCTGAAACCAAGAGGGTATGAATGCTTCAGAACTGACTGTGCTCGAGAGTTATAACTATCGTATTGAAACAAAGGGATGCTTAGCCCTTCTTCTCCAGGGTCTTGGCCAATCTATTAAGCATAAGGAATTAAGTATAAAACTTCTAAGATGGACATAGATAATTCTTGTCTGCTTACAACAGGATTTTGCCCCATCCTATAATTACTAGCTGTTGCTGCTCTCAGACAAGGTAGAAAATTCCTGCATTTCTACAAGAGCACAATTCCAGAGTTCCATTCTTTAAAGACTGTTTAAATAGCAAGAAACTGGAGGGGAAAATAGCAGCACAAGATTTATGCAGTGATGCCACTGAATTCCCCAGCTTCTAATTAAGATGAAACATGCTGCAAGATGGAGAGCTGAGCTACCAATGTGAAACAAAGTATTGATTTGGGGTTGTTTTAACTGAGTGTAGAAAATGAGTTAAGGGGAATAATGCCAGAGCCTTTTCCTGTGTGATGAACTGTCTATATTTTGGTAATATGACTTTTCTGATCCCATTGTACCTCTGGTGGTAAAATGTCAGTATAAATGCAGCATTAATTCGATCCCATGGGGAAGGTCAGATCAAAGCAAGGCATATTCAATTGTTTTCAGAGTTGCTTGGTTTCATTAGTGAAACTAATTACATCAAAAAGTGGGTTTGCTCCTAACTTGGTATGTTGTAATGCTGATTTCCTGGGTGGGGATATTGGTTTGTTAGAGCTCGTCTGCTTTTGCAGTATTAACTTGAAGTAGCGATTCCTACTGATTTGCAGCTCTTGTCTCTGCAGGCATTTGATTTAACAGAACAGAGATACGTAGCTGTGAAAATACACCAGTTAAATAAAAACTGGAGAGATGAGAAGAAAGAAAATTATCACAAGTAAGTAAGACTGTAAATTGTTTCCAGGCTCCTCTTGCATTGGGTTACCCAGCGTCTAGTAACAGGCTGCTGTTTTTTAACTGTGTTTTGCCACACTTCAGAAGCCACTCTCTGGCCCAGGAGCTACTTGGAAAAGTTACGGTCAGATTAGGAATTATGGAACGGTTTGAGTTGGAAGGGACATTAAAGCTCACCCAGTTCCAACCCGTGCCACAGGCAGTGACACCTTCCACTGGAGCAGTTGCTCCAAGCCCCTGTGTCCAACCTGGCCTTGAGCACTGCAGGGATGGGG
>JANRGW010031229.1:7100-23856 GCA_024733675.1 Psilopsiagon aymara
GGGAGGGCTGTGCTAGAAAGAGACAAGGGGAACAGCACGCCTAGCCCGCCCGTGGCCTCACTCACTCGAGGGTCTGCCTCCCCCCTGCTTCCAGCGGCTACCGCCCCCCGCAGCTGCCCCTGGCTGCCGCGCCCAGCTTTACATCGCACCGCCCCCATCACGACCACCTGCAGTACCGAGTTTTGTCCACAGGACGGCAGCAGAAAGCGGCACCTCTCTCCTCACCGGGCTCCCCCACGTGCAGTACCGAGGTTTGCCCACAGGATGGCAGCACCCGCTTACTCATTCGGTTGTGCAGAGGCAATGAGCTGCGCTCCCCGGCGCAGTTTACATCCTCCAACTACTTACTGGGGATGTAGACTTAAATTACAGGTTTAAACTAACAGTAGTGTGTGTGACTTCAAACTAACATAGTTGAATAAAGCAAACTGTTCTAACTTGCTAACACGTAGGGAAAAAGGAATGTTCGGCTGATGGGGGCAGGAACATCACAGGACTGGTAACAACAAAGGATTCAGTAAGACCAAGGACGCTAGCCTTCAAGACACAGAGTGGTGCCCAACGTGGAGTGAGAGTGGAACAGAACAGAATGAAGGACATTCCTACTGCTAACTGAGCACTATAACCTAGCAAGCATGTGCAAGCATTGAGATCATTCATTAAACGTAGTAAGGAACACTACTGCCAACAAAGAGAGCCCTGTGCATCAGCAAGAAAGTGCATGCGTAATAAGAATGCAACTATTAAAACTAGTTCATAGAAAAGCTATGAATATTCATGAGTGTGCTAAATACATGGCCACTGTCGACAGCTGACAGCGTGCTCACCTTTGCAAAACGATTCAGGTATGCGCCCCGTGCTGCAACAAAGAATGCTGCTTTCTGGAGCCAACATCAATGTCTCAGGAAGCTCCTGCCTCCTGGAAGCACGGCACAAGGCTACAGCCCTAGCTGTAGTCTTAGGGACCGCACGCCCATGTATCTGCATTTGGTAGAAATGACTGCTGAGAGATGACAGTCTTACCCGAGAGGGTTACAAATCACCTCCCTCCCTGAAAAGGGAAAAAGCCTCTTTGTACTCCAGCGGGGATGAAGTCAGACTCGGGGTCAGGTTTTGATTTCCAAGTGGTTTAATAAGTTAACAGGTTCAGCCATTACACAGCAATGGAATTCTTCTTCAACATCTACAAAGGTGCAAAAACTTCCTTCACTTAGTCCAAATTGAGTAATTTTAGTTTCATCTCTTAAATAGCTACATGGTTCTTTTTGTGGGTTTTTTCCCCTCCTCGAAATGATCCAGGATTAAAATAATCCACCCAAGAGAAGGCATCAAAGTACAAAAGAGCACATACAAATTCAGAGTGGGTATTTGGTCCAGTGCCTGTATGCATGAGAAAAGGTGGTGTGAAGCAGTCATGCCTGTAGAAGGAGCTGGAATACCACAAGTACACAAAGATCTTTTCCAGAAGTTTGAACCACCGGGACTGTTACTCTACCATGACGCACACTGTGCCCTACATAAGGGGAGGGAGGGCTGAATGATGCTAAAGACCCCAGAACATGCAATCACCAACCACCCAACATTCAAGCATCTCGCCAGCTATCCAAAGATGACATCTCTATTTAGCAGGTGATGAACTGAGAGAAGTCATCACAGGAAGGAAGCAGCAATGCTAGAGACAAACAAGTGGAACAAAAACATTTGTAAGTGTACATTTTGCCCCTGCCCAGTTCTAGCCTAGAAACAGAGTGTGCCTGTGGCACTCACATCTGCTTTTATTATTACATATATTTTATTATGTGAGCTTTCATTATGCTTCTTCCCCTCCCAAAACTGTTTTCTGACTAGCTCTCTACCCAAGTAAACTCCTATTGCTCTCCCCCACATTAGCCAATCTGCCAATAAACCTATCCTCAGCTACACAAACACAAGGGTGCTTGCAGGGACAGACGTTGGACTTGTTTGCCCAAAGGTGCCTTCAAAGGTGTCCATGTTAGAAATATTTTGTGGATACCACAAAAGCCGGTTAAGGCCACTTGCCCTATCAACCAATCAGTGCCACCATCCTCAGCTCTTTCGCAGTGTGACAGGTACGGGCACTCGCAGAGCACATTCTAATTACAAGAGTGTGCAAACACATATGCACATACAATCTCTCTGCCTTCGAGCACCCTCTCCAAGTACCAGGCATCAGTCAGGCACCCATCATGCTAAAGCCTATGGTACCCCAGATTCCTGAGGTTTTGCAGTTCCCTCTATTTCCTCCCACACTTATTTTCTCTTGCCTCAAAGAGAATGCCCCTCACAACCTGACACCAGGGGCTTTTTTTCCCTCTGGGGAAGCTCTTAACAAGCCTTACCAAAACATGGTGAGAGGATGCATCTGGAGCAAAATAAACTTACAAGCATACTTACAGCCAGCAGCACAATGCAGTGTCTGGAACGCAGGCCCCTATAAGCAGGTTGAACTCCTTCAGAAGCCTCCCCAAGTTCAAGCCCACCACTCTGTTGGCTCTTCTTCCCCCACATATTTGGTTGAGGACCCATTTCACAGGTGCAGATATAAAGCATACCCTGAGACAGCAAGCTGGCAACAAATTGCTCTAAAAAAGTTTGATGGCAGCCCACACCGCACACTGGGGCTGCTCCGTGGTCCCAGGCATTATGAAATGCAGTGGTACCGAGGCAAAGACACGGGCATCCGGAAGAAGTTAAGCAGGCAAAAGCAGATTTCAAATAGCATTTCTTCTTGTCCTGAATCCAAGCAGAGAATAAAAAGCCAAGAGCACTATGGGGAAAAACACCCAGGGACCATGTCTTGACAGTTTCTGGAGGCCAAAGAATAACGTGACCTTCCCTTTCCTTCCAAAAGATTAGGACAGAAGAATGGTTTCTCACACTGATAATCATACCTCCCTCATGAGGCAGATTCATTACCCTTCTTGGCTTTGGAAAGCCAAGAGACTCACCTGTGCTCGCATAACCAGCATTAGCAAAACCAGCTGCCTGCCACTCGAGGGACTAACAGGACTGCGAGTGCGAGAAAGGAAGCCATGGACAGACACAAAGAGAAAGGATTGACACGTTACTCAGGAGTATATCTGAACTGAGAGGCTCTCAGTGCCTGTTGCTGAGCCACTCCCCCTACACCACTGTCCCTCAAAACAGCAGCTTACCCAAACACCCTCAAAAATATTCCGCGCTTCCAAATAACATTTGGAAGAAGACAAAAGGTGACAGTATCAGTCCTGTACTGTTCAACTTTGAGAAGATACAAAACGGCAGAAAGTACATCTCTGCTAGGAAACACAAGCAGGTGTGGGAGTTAACATCTGGGGATGCGCTCTGTCAGCACTTGACAATATCCCTTTCCCTTGCAAGCTATCTAACCCAACAGAAACTTTCACAGCAATTTGCAGGTCACGATAAAAAGCACCACCAAAAATTCAAAGGAGGATACGCACCAACTGTTACACATCCTGTGCACCATTCATTCCACAGGCCGCAGCGAAGGAAGATTCCAAGATGAGTGTTCTGCCAGGGCAATGCTCAAAATCAGAACCAGTACCTCCACCACGATACATCAGCAGGCATTGCCTGGAGCTGACAAACCGGAAACAAATTCAGGAAAACCCAAGGATGTATGGTACCAATTGCCTGTTTAACATGGCTAGAAAGGCATCCTTGGTCCCCAAGGCCAGTGAAGAACTGTGTCAGTTTCACTCCTAGCTTTCCTATCACCTCCTTCCCCCAAGGGAGAACAAAACATTCCAGCTGAAATCTAGGTACGCATTTGTTAGAAAAGAACCTCGCTTGCCTTTCCTACCTCCAGTCTACAGCAGCAAGGACAACGCTCACTAGGCCGTGTGGCTCTCCTTGAGCACACAAGCCACAGGCTCATGCTTTGGAAGCACAGCAGGGAGTGTTGGCCATTCCTCTGGCTGCTCAGCACCAAGGCAGCTCAAGCTGCTCTTGCTGTTTAAAGAAAGGAACACAGGACTATCCAATGAGACCCACAGAAGGTCCTGCGATGAACCCACAACTGAAGAGCTGCTGGCTCGTCTGGAAGTTCCCCTCTATTCAAGCCAGCATTTCTGATAGTTTCAGAGCCAGGCCACCAGGGAAGCGGTGCTGCCTGGGCTCAGCCAGCACTTTCCAGTCAAAGCATTCCTTGACATGCATTAAAAAAGAAAAAATGAAAACCCAAACCAGAGCACCAAATACTGCTGGCAACAGAGACGGATCGGTACTAGGGACAGCGCAAGACAGAAGGAACACCCCAAAGGGAAACAGACCCCAAGGTGCCAGGGGCGTGCCTGCAAAGGACACTGCCATGGGCAGTGCCACACCGACCTGGCAAAGAAGGCTACATCAAAATTGCTGCCAGATGGCTAGAGGAGAGCTGCACACTGCCAACTTCCACCGGCACCACAGCAGGAACCACAAGCTCTCATCAGGGGAATCCACATTCAGTTAGAAACGGTGAGCACTGTGACATCAGCAGCGCATGGAGCTGCAAACAAAGCCATGGGACCATGTGGATAAGGGAGGAAACACAGGACAAAACACATGGAAGAGCACAGGGATGAACAGAAATACTCTTGGACCAAAACAAACAGAGGGAGAAGAGGTTCCTGGTCAGCCGGCTGGGCTGGTCCGATTTCTCACATGTGCTCAACCTCATATGGAATCAGCAGGAAAGAATCCCTCCTGCTGGCAAGCACCAGCAGTTTCAATGCAAGCCCCAAGTGACTCTGCCCCCCATCCCCAACCTTCAGACACTTTCAAGAGATGCTCCAAAATACATGTCTGTCAATTCTTTCTCAGCAGCACACTGAATGCATCCCAGCCTCTGGAAATGGCATGCAATGGCCATATGGGTAAGCCAGAATGTGTCCTTCTGAAGAACGAGATGTTGTTTTATGCACCCCGTCAGGAGAACAACCGCTTTTTCAGTTGGTCGCATCCTGCGCAAGGCAAGGTGACAGCTCCCACCTGGGAGGTACTGTAACAGGACAGCAGAGCTAGTGAACCCAGTCAGGCCTAGATAAGTGCTCTTCAGGGAGGTTTTCCACCTCTTTGCCCTACCTCCGTAACTCTACAACTCACAGGAGAGCAGGAGCTTTCGTTCAAACCAGGCACACTGCCAGGACACAAGGGTTTCTCTGAGAGTGTCATTACTCCAGCTGACAAAGGACTCAGGATATTTGCAATGGGTGCATGTCAGGGACCAGGAAACCATTTGTCTAGAAGGGCAGACTCCTTCTGCACAAGGAGTCGATTTTCTCCTGTGTGCTTCTCCCTCCATGAATACCCGCCACAGAAACACCTGCACTTTGAATGCGGTGGACTGGGTTTGCTCGAAAAAAGGAAATACCAGATGCAGTCAAGGCTCCTTCTACTATAAGAAACCCTTTCATCAGTGAAAACATATAAACTCTTGCCTCTTTCCGCCACATGGCTTTAGATTTCACGCTGCCTTTTCACTAGGGTCACCACATTCCTCACCCCCCATCCCCAGTGTGGTACCAGTCATCGGCAAGAACCATAAGAGCATGAGAGGCCAGGCACCCCACAAGTCCGGAAGGCAGCCCTGCCCAGCAACAACCCCAGCTGCCCCGAGGGAAAGGGTTCTGCTCATACAACAGCCAGGGCACGTGTGCATCACAGCCTATTTCCTGTCTGACGACGCGGATGCGGAAGGAAGGCTGCATCATACAGTGGCAGTGCTGACAGCACCGACCAGATATCCTTGCAAGGGCCCAGGCTTCTACAAAAACTCGCCTGGTGGTTAAACTTCCTTCTTAGAGGCTCCTTGCTTCATCTGCGTAGTGCAGAAAACAGGCATCCCTCAGCACTGCTGGAAACAGAGCTGCTCCAAGAGCCAAGAACAGCAGCTTGTTCTCCTGACAACTCGCAACCTGGGAACACACCGCACTGTGCCTCAGTCAGGTTACAAGCTCTGCACCACGCAGAAGCAACAAGAACACATAGATGGCCAGCGACTGCATCATTCTCTCCCACTAGAACTGAGCGAGGCTACATCCCACGCTTCTCAGAAACGTAGCTAACCCGGCAGTTTCTCCATCTTTAACTCTGAGCACTGCCACTCGAGAGCCTCCCCACTGCCCCCTTCCTTCCAGGACGCACCCAGCGACACCAGACAGCTAGGCGTGCAGAGTTGCTTCCATAGCTCCTGGGATTTCCACCAGGATTAGCATACCACCTGGATTTTCTGGGAAAGTGCAGTGGGATATGACAGTCAGAAAGGGCTACGCAGAGGCAGATGAGCAGCCTAAGCCCCGGTTTCACCACCTCTGTTCCCCAAATGGCATAAAGCACCAGGGGAGTCTTCCCTTGCCAAGGCTGAAAGGAACCGGACCACAGGTCACAGATACCATAGAGTGGGAAGACAAGAGACTAGAAAAGGATCTCTGCGCAATCTTCACAGCTTCTCCCTCCTTCAGTTCTCACCTGCCGTCACGCTGTCGCTAACTTTGGGTTTGGATTTAGACTTAAAGGAGAAGCGTTTGATGAGGCGACGGGAGAAGCTGCCGGCTTTCTTCCGGGCAGTGGAGTCGGAGGCAATGTTGGACAAGTCATCATGCGACTGGCTTAGGCCTGCCTCTTTCTGCTTACTCTTCCTCCGGAAGATGAGCTTGGTTCCACTCCGAAGAAAGCTAACTGTAGAGATGGAAAGGAAGGAATTGAAAATCATGATAGCATCCTGCCCTGGTGTGTCTTGGGGGCAGTAACACACCCGGCTGGTCTCTGACGTGCAGCACAGATGTCTTCTGCCTTGAGCAATGGAAGCTCACAGCAGCTCAGCAAATCCCAGCTCCCGGCCACATGGCAAAAATCTACATTAGGGACAGACCGCAGTACCAACAAGTGGCTTTGCTAAGCACGCCATCACACATCTCCTCTGCAAAACCTTCCTTTTACACAATAATGTCCTCCCTGCAGTGGAAGCGTGCAGAACTGTGATAGAAAGCTACGAGTCATACAAATGGAATACACGTGAGAACATCTGCATGCGGAGACACCATGAGAAATGTGCAGCAGGGAAAAGGCCTCTCGGAACAGCCTCTCAAGGAGACCTGGATTAGCCAGTGATCAAGCCGTGAGAGTGACTGCCCACAGTTTCATGAGATGCCTGAACCTGGAAACAAATGACAGCAACGGCTCTGAATGACTCACGTGGGCAGGATGGACAGAGATGCCGATCACGATCAGCCCCAAACAGGTGCCAGGTGTAAAAAGGCATATTCAAAACCTGCACACCATACAAAGCTGCAACAGTATTTCCTACAGAGGGGTCTTCCTTTCTGTTTTTCTTCCTTCCCCACCTGCCACATCTCTCAAGAATCAGGGCCACACACCTTTCTAACCACTGACATGCAAACAAGGGGTTGGTCACCACAGTTCAAACCGTACCTGGTTGCACCCTCCTGAAACCTGTCTTGCTCTCATATTCTCAGCAATAGAGATTTTGGCCGGCGCTTATTTACGTAAGTTTGCAGTTAAGTGAAACCATTACAGCTACAAGCTGCGACAAATCCAAGGTGTGCCATCCACCTAATTGACACAAGCCTGGGAATTCCGGAGCAGCAGCTTGTTCGGAATAGGAGGCCCACTCCATTGTTTGAAAACAGAGAGTTCATGTGGACATCCCACAGTACAACAGGTCAGAAGCATGAGTTAACAGAGAAAGAAGGAGGGAGCTGAGGCCTGTACAATCCACATTGTCAGCCAGCCTCCATTTCCGTGCTAGAGGCAGCTGAATTCAGAGGAGGAATCATTTACAGAGGTGTGCTCAGCCTGTAGTCCTAGAGGCTGGGGAGAGAAAACAGGTTCCCAGAAACATGCAAACCATGCAGGGGACAGAGAGCACAGAACCCAGACAGAAAGCACAGAAACTGAAAAGGCCACAGCCATCAGATGCCTGCAAACAGAGGAGTTTGGAAACAGCAGGAAGCACGTGAAAAGGACAGGCTTTTCCAGGCTCTGGCAGAAGCCACTCTTCACCATGCTGAAAGCTGGCTGCAGCCCCCCTGCTCTGTGGATGGGGAACTCAGACAGCACTTAGTCCTCAAGTCTAATGTTAGCTGGCATCTACTGGTTCATCCTTACCTTTGTGGTCTTTCAAGCTCCTGGTCTCAAGCGCTCCTGTGGAACCAGTTTCAGACTCAACATCTTCCACCGATGGCCTCTCGGAGATGTCCGACCGTGTCGTCTCGTCCAGCTCCTGACCAGCTCTTTGTCTGGAGGGCGACGATTCCGGCAGCTGTGATGATTCAGTAGAATCATGCACCCACTCGCCTGTGTCCTCTGCCACAAAATCCCTGTACGCTGTGGCCTCCAGGGATGCAGCATAACCCAGGGAAAGTGCCATTTCATCTTGAGCAATAGGTACCTGGGAAGGGGATCAGAGGGTGAGACAGACAGGAAGACAGAGTTTAAAAGAATCACACTCATCTCCCGCTTCCATTCACACCTACATAGGGACGCCCAGGATCCAATCATCAGCGCTAGACAGCACCAATGTGCAACTGTCATTTTTTTGCTAAAGCATACTGGAACATGACGGATTCCAAAGCATTCTGCGGCACTTCCCTCACTCCCTCAGGCAAGTCCAGGACTCCATAAGGTTTCCAACCAGCTATGGCAGCAGCCTCTCTTTCCATGGCTGCCCTTTGTGAACTCCCACCAGCAGCTGCCCTGCAGACTGGCAAGGTACCTTTCACGCTCACTGGGAAGCAGTGACAAGCTGCAAGGAAGCAGCAAAATGGTTCTGCTGAGCAAGTGTTCTGTGCCAGAACCTTCCCACACTGGTTCCTACGGGACCGGGTGGTTTCAATGCACCCTTCCCTAGAAAAGACTTCACAGGTTGGAAATGGAGCCCCCTAACTATCAGAGACCTTGGAAACTCCCGAGATGATCAGCGTGCTACGTTTCGTTGGGGTCTTCTTGGCAGGCTTGTTATTTGTCTCTGTCAGCTGCCTGATCGCCGTCTCAGCCACCGGATCCAAGCCGTTGGGCATATAGCTATCCCCTGAGCACAAGAAAGATACCAACACTTGGTGTAGCGACCTTCGGCACCACCAAGAGGTCACTTGCTTACGATGATGCTCATTACAGGCAACCCCATGGGCACAAAGGGAGAGAACAGAATTTACTACATGCTTGCCCAAATAAACCGAAGAAAGGAAGACCCATATAGCACTTGGCTCTTCAGGCACCTGCGAAGTCCGATTTCCCACCAGATATGTCATTAAAATATCCTTCCTGCTTGACAAAGACTCCCAAGAGTTTGGGCAGCCTTGGCCATGAACCATCAAAAAGGCTGCAGCCCTCTGTCCCAGAGACAATCAGAGTCCCGAGTACAGGATAAGCACAGCTCTTTGGGTCCAGACAGCCTAGAACATTCTCATCAAGAAAGGAAATGCCTGGAGTCACAGACCAGATAGCCATAGTGGAATACCTTTTACCTGCTCCCACCCACCACCACACCTCTGCCCCCACCTTCCCTCAGGCACTCGGACATCTTCTGCCACAGCAAACGCAGACGAGTTTTGTGCCCCACATTCAGACGGCCACTCTCCATGAAAGGCTAAGGAATACAGTTGCTCCAATGAAAGCCTCAGATTTCCAAGCACTTACGGCTACTGCTGGGCAGGGGGCTGCAAGGGCAGCCGCTTTCCAAAAGCACAGTTGTCTTCTTTTCAGTCACTTCCACCTTGGAAGGTGACCTCGATGGTGAATCTTCATGGGGAAAGAGAGGCAGAGACACAGAGACACCAGTAAGAGGAGACAAAGTAAACAGAGGAAGAGCAGCAAAGCACTCTGCCAGCCTTAACACAGAGGATACGCAACAGTATGCGTGTTAGAGTCAGGAGCTCCCACTGCCAAAAAGCGTCAGAGAGGCTTGTCCTTCTCTCACCTCCCCCCAAACACAGGGCTGCATCGATTCCCTTCCTTGGGGCTAGGCGTGAGCCTCCAGCCAGCCACAGGAGCCTGCGCCCCCATAGCAGCGACATGTACAAGATGTCCATCACACGGCAGCCTCACCCATTTTGCAGTCTGCCTTGGGCCGGGACTGAATCGTGGTGACAGTGGTCACGATGGTGCCGTCAGGCATGATGGTCCGGTCCATCTCCACCTTCTTAGTGGGGGTGATGCTGGTTCGCAGAGACGTAGCATTCAAAGATGCAGAAGACTCCTGGAATAGCAGCTACAAAGAGTAAAGCGCAGCTCAGACAGGCTCACCTCTTCCCAGTTGGAAAGACAGGCGTATGGGCAACAAAAGCTACTGCTCCAGGCACCAAGGAGCCATCCCTGTTACCAAGTTGGTTGAGCAGACAGAGGCTTGGGGAGCAAGCACTCAGTGACACCCCTCTGCAACGTAAAGGTCTGACAGTCTCCTGCAATGAGCCCAGGCCCAGTTAGCCCGTCTCTGGCTTGAGGCTCACGTACCAAACACTATTACAGGCTCACCTCCAACATAATGGTAGCTTCGGCCGCCAGTGACCACCCAGCTCCCGGGGCCAGTGAGCAGACCTGTCTCCCAGAAGGTTGTTTGCCCAAAGAATCAAGCAAAAGCGTGGTATGTGCCAGCAGCACACCTGCAAGAACAAACGGGAAATCAGAATGCATCACGTGAGCTCAGCATCCAAGACACCTTCTGCTTTTTGGGAAGCAGCCCTGTAGGCCTACAAAGCCAAGCCCCCCTGCCCCATAGCTCCCAGGTTCAAGGTGGGGAAAAGGCCGGCAGTGTTCCTCTGCTCCTCTTTACTGATTCAGAAATTTATTCCCTGAAAGAGGTGGGTGTTGCGCAGCCTCCACCAAAAATAAGTACTGCAGTTAGTCCCTGACCGAGTGCAAATGAACAGTTACGAGCCTTGTGCAAACTTCTTCCAGCATACTGGGGCAAATCCCTGCATCCCTCTCCCCACTTCAGACTGGGGACAGGCAAGCCATGGGAATCTCCCGGGTACCAGAAAGGTCAGAGTAAGAGCATTTCACTTGGAAGAACAGACTCCAAAGCTATTTTACACAGCAAGAGGCTCACATAAAGTCAGATATGAAAAATCCCTTGCAGAGTTCATTGCAATTGTACCAACACTGAACCACCACAGGCTCAAAGCACACGAAGTCTCTTAGGCACATTCGTCTCCCCATCTTACAACCTGTCCTATGGCTTCCAGTACTCACTTCCCCCTGTGTTGCTGTTCCCCATCACCTGTAGCTTCAGCTCTCTACTTCTATGTCCCAACTCCCTGTTGGAACAAAAGAAGACAGGCTCATATTAGGCAATCTGCAAAAGAGCCAAGCAGCAAGCAACCCCATTCTGTATCTTCCCTCCCTCAAATCTCATGTGCCTCCTCACCTTTTCCAAAGCTTCAGTATGCATATGCTACTTTGGAGGATAAGACAAGTTTGCTGCCCTGCTGCTCCCCTGGCAGCAAAGCACACAGAAGAGGAGAACTCCCGTTTGTATCACCTGCAGGGCTGTGTTAGGCTGCCAGGTGAAGTTGAGAGAGCAATCCATCTGGAAGGCCAAGATCTATGCTCCAGGCCTTCTGCACACACCACTCCCACAAGCCGATCACGATCACCACTTCCGACCACCCACTTAAAAGAGTCCAGGGGAGCGGGAAATACATATACAAGCTGAGGTCAATCATTGGAATTGTTAGCCCAGCACACGGGCAGCACAAGTTCATGCCGCCCCATGGTACAGGCTTCACTTTTGTGCAGTCTGCATCAATTACCACCACGCAGTAATGACACCCAGAAATCATGCTGGGCCACCTCTGCTGTGCCAGCTGTGAGGAGGGCGCAACACTTACAGAAAGAGCTCCTCATTCCACTCCATTTCTGCCACAGAGCTGGCACTGCCAGCTGTCACCGGCCTTGTCCACTTCTGCTGTGGGGGGCTGTCTAGTTCTGCTAGACAGCGTATCTCCTCAAGTCCTGCAACAGAGGGATGGAGTGCACGCATGTGCTCAACACGAGGCGGTGGCTTGGTGGTCGCATGCCCCTCCTTTCCATTTTTTTCCATTCAAACCCACCCAAAACATCCACTCACTCCAGTCTCACCACCTGTGCGCTTGCCCATGCAGGTCTGCAAAGTTTTCATGCTTACCTCCTTTCCCCTGGCAGCCCAAGTTCAGCACTCGAAAATTCCGGAGCAACAGCTTAGAACCCAGAGGGGCTACTCTGGACAGCGACTCTCTAGTCAACTTATCGCTGGTAACCTGAGAAATGACATGAGACCCATGCCTTTATCCTTCACTTGCCAGCCAACAGCAGCAAGACACACAACTTGGTAGTTCATCCCTGCATCTGCCAAGTTGCTCCTCACACCAGCTGTCAGGGAATACCCGCAGAACCATCAAGAGATGCTGCAGGTTCCCCAAGATATTGACCTCTGTTGGGTCCCTGTGTCATTTCAGATGGTGAATTTCAGGCAGACAAGAAGAGGCAGCCAAGCCCAAGCTTGCTGGCTGCCAGGCAGACTACGGAAGATGACACGCCATGGACCACGCCATGCCCACAAAGGCTGCTGCAGACAGAACCTCAGTGTTCAGAGGAACGGAGAGACTGCCAAAAGAGACAGGTGTCTCAGGCAGTTAGGCTCCACCTCAATACAACTGACAGTGCTCAGAAAAGAAGGTACAGAGTTGCCCTGTGGAGTGGCTTCAAATCAACGCTCCTCCCCATGCCACAGGACCCCAACTCCTACGACAGCGCGGGCCGGGTTGCAGCTGTCACCCAGAAGCGAGTCTCGACCTCCGGATTCCTGCCTGAGCTTCAGCCCTCAGAAGCACCCCAAGGTACAAGAGTGACAGGAGGAAAGGGCCTTACTGCACCAGCTCCAGCGGCCTTCAGATTCACCGTCATGGCTGGCTGTGTGCTGATGATGGTATCCTCAATCAGATCCTTTATGGTGGACAGGTCTGCTCTCCCTTCATTCTTCTCTCCGCAAATCAAGAGGGAACACAGAAAAATCATAACAAGGCAGACATGTTTTCTTTTTATACAGCTGCAGTTGCCTCTCCCACCTCAAAGACACTACACAGTCTTTCTCCCAGCAATAGCATCCCAGGCACTCCTGCCCTATCCCGTACTTGCTCTCCCTACTCTTTATAGCTTCTGTGTAACAGCTGCAGGCAAATGTAAGTTGTCTAAATGAGACAGACTAACCCTCTACATCTGTAGTCTACTCATGGCAAATACTGACAATAGAGCTTTTAAAGTTTGCCACATCCTCATCACCTCATGAGATGGTATTACCTCACTTTTGGCAGAATGGCTCGATTCCTCCATGTACTTAGG
This sequence comes from Psilopsiagon aymara, assembly GCA_024733675.1. Classification (NCBI taxonomy): domain Eukaryota; kingdom Metazoa; phylum Chordata; class Aves; order Psittaciformes; family Psittacidae; genus Psilopsiagon; species Psilopsiagon aymara. The sequence goes on from JANRGW010031229.1 coordinate 20,442, forward strand.
ATAAAGCAATAAGAGTGTCAAAAAAACAGACAAATGAACCAAGCTATTTGGATCACAGAAACACAAGCACTCCTGTGTTCGGCTCATTAAGCCTCTAACGCCTGTGGGTTCCACTCTGCACGCTAACCTCTCAAAAAAAACCAAATAAACAAAACAAGCAAACAAAAAGCCCAAACCACTACTCCCCTCCCACAACCCCCCAAAAAAACCCAAACAAAAAAACAACTCATTCTGCAGCTCAACATCTGACAACGGCAGATGGACCTACGCAGACAGAAAGCCTTTTCTGCTACGCTTACTTCCATTCAGCTGTTACACCAAACCTGGACAACAGGCATTGGTACCGCTTCAGCCCTTCTCGAGGAGAGCTGTTTTGACAGAGCTGAGCTAGTACAGAATCTAGGGCAAAAGAACCCCCTCCCTTGCCCTGAAGGGCCATGAGAGCAAGTTGCCAACCTCCCCTCCTTTCCCCTCTGCCACAGCCTTCCGTTCCAGCACTGTTTCTGCCTTTCTCAGTTTCCCTCTACTCAAGACCACCTCTCCCACTGTTTGACGCTCACCTCACAAAGTTGCAGTCTCGGAAGAACAGAAAGGTTCATGTCCGGTCTGTCCTTGAACATCCATGACACCAGGAGACCTTCATTCTGGATCTCCTCTAAGTGGATCTCCACCTGGCCCAGAACAAATACCCACAGTAAAGAAGAGGTTCTGCGTGCCCTGCTTCAAATTCAGCGACTGAAAGGCCCATGCACCAGTGTGACAGTAAGAGACAGAATGTAAGAATACAGGCGGTCCCAGGCCTATGGGAAGAAGGAGCTGCAGCAGACACTCTGTACCGAGATCTAGCTTCCTCACTGCTTTTGGCTGCCCAGGCACCAAAATCAATGCCAAATCCCAAACCTCTCTGGATTTTGTCATGGCTACTTTGCATAGCCAACAACTGCAGAACACAACACAGATAGTGGGACCTGGCACACAGATCGAGATTATCTACCACCAAGCCAAATATGAGGGCAGCAATGCCACTTCTTCCAGCATCATGAGGCCTTTCTTCACACTATAATGCATCCTCCTTCCTCAGTCAGTGTAGGGGCGGGTGAAGGAACAAGATCACAGGCTAACTTTTTACAACCATTACCTGAGCCTGCAGCACAGCCAAAGTGACATGATAGGTGTCCACAGAAACAGCGACTGGGGACTGCTGGGTAACAGACACAGGGAATTTCACAGCTTCAGCTGACAGATGGCAACACAGCACCTAGAGAGAAAAGGAAAGAAGAGTTTATACCCCTGGTGAGAGGCTATCACCACGTGACAGCAAAATCTCTAAAAGTGATAGGCAAGGTTGACCCACCATGGCAGGAAAGAAACATGAGGCTTGCTCCCAGACCCTGTGGAACCAGCCGTTAGAGACTATGCACGTGACGCAGTAAAGATGTACTGGTGACAAGATCTCTCTTCTCCTCCACTGCAGGATTGTGATATTTGGGCTCAGCATACATATGCCCTAGCTCCACCAACGTACCTCCCCTAGGGCTCCCACAGAGTCTGTTGGCACACCACGGAACTCAACAACGCATCTTGCCCGAAACCTCCGTGGTTCCACAACCCCCATCACACAGCTCTCGGCAGCCTCCCTACAACACACCATCAACCAACAGGAAAAACCCACAGAGAACAATTTGGAATGGCAAAGCCTTACCATGCTGCGGTCCGACTGTCCCTTGCATGTCACGTGACTTATATTTGCTGCTGGTGGTAGCTGAGAACCCTCTTCAAACGTGATCTGCACTGAGCTCTACAAAAAGAGAACTATATTAGTTCTGATCAAAATATCCCAGACAGTTTGAAGGAGGACAAATGATCGGGGTGGGGCCCCAGGCACACTCATATCCCTTTCCATGAGTCTTGCTAGGCACAACCATTGCATGCCGCAGTTCTGCCCATCTTGGCTTGCCCTTAGAGAGAAGGAAAACAAGGTCTCTGGTCGAGGTTTAGACTCACAAACACTACATTAATTTCAGACAGGCAAGCTCAAATAAGAATGCAAAACTGTTGCAGTCAACTCTACGTCAAGTGCATTAACCCTTCTTCACTGCAGAAGCTTTCCCGTTACTTCTCTCTCTCCCTGCTCTGTGCTAATCCTGCTCCAGGTTAAAAACAAACAAACCCCAAACCAATCTTTTAAAGTTCATCAAGCTGAAAGAAACCACACAGAAACAAGAAAACCACAGAAGAAAATAGACCAGTGAGAAGGAAGCGACTGAGCACCATTCCTCCAGGACTAACTAGGACTCCGGAAAGCTAGCCTCCCCCTATTATCCTTTCCTAGCAAACCATGAGACTTTTACTCCAGTTCTGGCATTTTCTTTTCCCTCTCTTGGGACTACACACAAGGGAGGGTCAGCAAAGAGTTCCTTAGCAGAATGCATCACGCAGGAACTAAGTACTGAAGCACTAGCTAAAGAGCAAAACACTGACTTTCAGCTGTTCTGTCACCTGACAAAGAGGTACCTCAAAACCAACTGCATTATATAGGACAGTTGCGAGTCCAGGCCACATGTTGCAATGCAGTAACCTGTACAGCTCATAAGACTTAGAGCCACAGAATGGTTAAGAGATGGAAGGGACCTTAAAGCTCATCTAGCTCCATTCCCCTGCCACAAGCAGGGACACCTTCCACTAGAGCAGAACACCTTCCAACCTGGCAGAACTTCAAGAACACTGCGCTTGACCTACGTAATTAAGATCTGGTCTGTCTCGTGCAGTTACTTTCAAGTAAAACTGCTTAATAAGCCTTGTTAACCCTTCTGCTCTTCAGATGCCAAACACCACCATCTACTTCAAGTACCAAAAGTGAAACAAAGGGCTGACAAAGTAAAGCCCTCCTTCGAGCAAATCACAGAGGGCACTCCTTCAGGGTCCGCAGCCTTTTTTCTAATGGCTGTACCGCAGGGGTGCAACTTACCTGCCTGCTAACTGGGACAGACTTCTCCAAAAAAAGCCACACGTACAGCGCAGGCAACACATAACTAAACCAAGCACTTCTTCCGAGGCTCCTTCCCCAAAGATCCAATTTCTTCATCTCACACCAGCAAGTTATTATCAAGTGCTACAGACTTTGGACCATAGCTTTTGCGAGCAAAAGCCTCTGCCTCGCAGGCCACGCAAGCTGCCATGCAGTTCTTTCCATGTGGAATCAGCGTGGAACATTCTTCTTCATAGACTGCAAAACTATCGATCAACACAGCGGTAACGCTAGGAGAATAACCACCACAGAACTCGGAAGAGGTTGCTGTGGAAACCTCAAAGCGGCCGCAGCAGCCGGCGTCATCAGAGCCGACTCGGCCTCGGGACCCGCAGCCGCTGCCCGCCGCCTCCTTTCCGTGTTCCGACAACGCTGCTCGAGCACAGG
>JANRGW010031229.1:24372-39108 GCA_024733675.1 Psilopsiagon aymara
CGGCGCTCGCACTCGCACAACCGCGGAGCCGACCTGCCCCCCGCCCCCCTCCGCCGGCCGCCTTCTTCCGGCGCGGCGCCCCCCCGCGGCCCGGCCACGCGCGGTTCGCAGCCTCTGCGCTCCCGCGCAGCAGTCACGGCCCGCGGCGGGTGAGTGGTGATGCCTTGCTGCGGACCCGCGGGGCCTCTGCCCAGCACCACCGCCCCTAGCTGCGGTTTCCTCCCTACCAGTAACACCGCGGCCTCCACGTTAAAGGGAACAAATCGTGCTCGCAGCGGGGCCAAAGCGGCCGCATCCCTTCAAGCAGCTCCCTGGACGCCACGGTCCATTCGCACCGGGCGCGGGAAAAGCCTCTCACTGCTGCCGCCGCTTCCCCGCGCAGCTCACCGACTCCCACCACACGCACACCCCGCGGAAAGGGTCCTGCGAGGGTCTCAGCGCTGTTACCGACCGCCAAACCCGAAGCTCCCGTTACACACTTTATTGGCTTTTAAATACGTGACGGAATGCGTGGGGTGAAGGAGCAGACGGCCGCTCCGCCCCTCGCTCTCCTGCATCTCCCCAGGGCCCGAAGCGGTACCCTCGCAGAGCCGCTGCTCCCCCTGCGCTGCCCGGGGGCAGCCGCGCCGGCGCCGCCTCCCAGTCCCGGGAGCAACGCGACCCCGGCCGCCGGGGGTAGGAAGTGACGCACAGGAGGGCGGCCGAGGTGGTGGCGGTGCCCTTCGCGGGGACCCGTCCGCGGAGGCTCCAGCGCCGGGCGGAGGCGCCCACTCCGCGCAGCGCGGCGCCGGTGTGACCAGGAGAGACCCGCGCCTCCCGGCGCCGCGTGCCGAAACCGGCGCCGCTCTCCCCGATTGGCGGCCCGCGCATCCGGTGCCTCTGCTCTCGCGTCCGGTTGGAAACGCTCGGCGGAGGGAGTGGCGGGCGGCGCTCCGCGCCCGGCCGCGATCTGTGCCCTTGGCAGGGGCAGCGCGCACCGTGGCCATGGCGGCCTGGCCCGCTATGCCACTCCTTATCAACCTCGGCGGGTCGCTGCTGGGCTTCGTGGCCACGCTGACGCTGATCCCGGCCTTCAAAGACCGCTTCCTCGCCGCGCGGCTCTACGGCGAAGACCTCAATAAGGCCTCGCGGCGGCCAGTGTGAGTAACGCTGCCCCACCGTGCCGCAGGGCCGCACCGGCCCTGGGGCCCGGACCAGCCGGGCCGACTGCGCGCCTTGCCTTCCTTTCAGCCCCGAAGCACAGGGCGTGATCAGCGGGGCCGTGTTCCTGATCATCCTCTTCTGCTTCATCCCGGTGCCCTTCCTGAGGTGCTTCATGGAGGAGCAGTGTGCGGCCTTTCCTCACGACGAGGTGAGGCGCGCCTGGTGTCGGGAGTGCGGCGGACACAGGCGGGAGGGGCCACCGGTAATAGGGGTGCTGTTCTCTGTCCCGCAGTTTGTGGAGCTCATCGGTTCGCTCCTCGCCATCTGTTGCATGATTTTCCTGGGCTTTGCAGATGACGTTCTGAACCTGCGCTGGCGCCACAAGCTCCTTCTTCCGACCATGGCTTCCCTCCCACTGCTCATGGTTTACTTCACCAACTTTGGGAACACAACCATTGTGGTGCCTAAGCCCTTCCGTGTGCTGCTGGGCATGCACTTGGACCTGGGTGAGTTGTTACGAATGACCAGAAGCCATCACACAAGCAGCGAGCAATCTGTGGAAGGGATCACCCAAGGCACTCTGTGCTGCAGAGGGAATGCATGACGGATTTGCTTAAATAAGGAGTGAGAGAGCACAAGTAAATATTTGTGGCACCCACAACTATACTGGCAATGAGACAGTACCCACTAAATGTTAGGGTGGAACCTACATCCAGAAACCCGGCACACACTCCGCCACACACAGGTAGGCACCGCTCATTTTTCCAGGGTTCTGGCAATACAGTCCAGCACCAGGTATGTACAGCAGTCAGCTGCCAACACCAGGATGACCGAAAACCAGAAATGGTGCTATGGTCTGCCACTGCATCGCATCCATTCTCTGCGGCCTTCACATCACACATACATGTACACATGACAGCCGAGTCAAGGGGTAGAGAACAAGTAAGCTACCACTTACTGACAAACTCACCGAGAGCACCAGGTAATGGTTTGTTGTGCAAAGCAAGAAGCAAGGGCTTTGTTGAATTGGACCGGGTCTGCTTTGCCTATGAATACTAAAGCACGCCGCTTGGTCTGACCCGCAGGTATCCTCTACTACGTGTACATGGGCATGCTAGCAGTGTTCTGCACCAACGCCATCAACATTCTTGCTGGAATTAATGGAATTGAAGCGGGGCAGTCACTGGTGATAGCTGCTTCCATTATTGTGTTCAACATCGTAGAGTTAAATGGTAAGGTAATAGCGTACGTGTTTTGGGGTGCAAAAAAGCAAAGGGAGATAGAATCCTAGATTTTGATGTTTGGTACTAGCAAAAACCAACCAGTCCTGTCTTACCAAAACTATATTATTTTCTTTTTCTATAGGGGATTACCGAGATGATCACATTTTTTCTCTCTACTTCATGATTCCCTTTTTTTTTACCACGCTGGGGCTGTTTTACCACAACTGGTAAGAGGATGGACATTCAGAGTTTCTTTGGAAGCATCCTTTCCCTCTACATTCTCCCTTTTCAAACAAACCAACCCGCTTACCAGTGTGCAGTTGGGATGCTGGGGCATAGATGGGTCCCTTGCCAGAACCAAGAGTGCAAAGCATCGATGCACTGGTAGCTTTTCTTTTTATTAGCACAATTCCAGTCACCCCAGCTCACCAAAGTGTATGTGGGGATATGCACCCTCCTCTTTCTCATTAGCCATTATTTCATATATTCCCTGCAAATCAGGTTGTGGGTCCCAGCCCTGCAGTCCTTGGCATAGATAGCTGCACTGGTTTTTACCGTGTAGATTGCTGCAGTTCCCTCTCTAGCCAGCCATGTGGGAATATGTTCGGTGGTTATAAAGTCATTTGATGACAGACCTTTGCTTTTCTGCTCTGTGGATTGCAGGTACCCGTCTCAAGTGTTTGTTGGGGACACCTTCTGCTACTTTGCTGGCATGACTTTTGCTGTGGTGGGCATCTTGGGGCATTTCAGCAAAACAATGCTGCTTTTTTTCATCCCGCAAGTGCTCAACTTCCTCTACTCATTGCCTCAACTCTTCCATGTCATTCCTTGTCCCCGTCACCGGCTGCCAAGGTAACGTACCCGAGCAGCCTGTAAGAGGACCACACATTGTGCCTTTTGTCGTGAGCACTACCTGAGAAAGGTGGTGGTAGATGTGCTTTGAAAAAGCCATCAAGGCCATTTTATAGCTAAAAAAGCTATTTTATATCTAAAAGTTAGCCAGCTCCCTCTGCCAGCCTCGGTCAGGTCACACAGTAGAGGTTTCTCAAAGAAGTTATCTTTTCTGACCCCTGCAGCCCTCTCAACCCCCAGATACAGAATTGATTTTTAACAGTGTTAGAATGTAATTAGGCTCAGCAATAAGATCGAGAGAGATTGACACAGGTTGCTTTTAATACTGTTATGGTAATATTTGCTAAGGTTTCATTATAGCAAGCATTCCGTGGCACTGTGCTGCATCGGTAGTTGCTTCTGCAGGTGTTAGATGCTTTCGTTTTAAAACTATGCAGCTCTATGCCTATAGTAGGGGTACAGTGGGGAGGAATCTCCTCCTTGCTCTGCCCAATCCAAGGGACTCCGTATCAGCAGCTGTTGCTGGGGGGGGGGGGGATTGGTCCTGCTTTTTCCACCACTGGGTTTCTCTCTCAGCTACTCGGCTGGGGATCTCTCTATCCTCGCTCTATCCGGGCTAAAACTGTAATGTTTCTTTCAGGCTCAATCCTAGCACAGGGAAGCTGGAGATGAGCTACTCCAAATTCAAAACTAAGAGCCTCTCTGCCATGGGAACAAACATTCTGAAGGTAAAGTCCAGAATACGTTCCGAAAGTCAGGCCCATTTTGAGGCAGTGATCGAAAGTGAGAGGAACAGGATGGGAGGGAACACAGAACTTCTGGGTTTGCTAGGTATTTCCTGACTGAAATCCAGAAGAAAAGACTCCACTTGGTCCGTCACCATCCTTCATGGTCACTTGATTGTGTTAATAATCTTCCAGGATCACCACACATAGCAGTGTCCCAAAACCATCACAAGCCTGTCATCTGTCTTTTTAGTAAGAGTGCAGGCTCTTTGGGGATTGTGTAGGAAAAGGGATCTCAAGCAAATCTGGCCAGCGAGCACCAAACGTGCCTGGTAAAATAACATGTAATATTTCTTTCTCCAGGCCGTCAAGATCTTGCATATAGTAGATGTGAGGAGTGGAACAGATGAAGATGGTGAATATACCGAGTGCAATAATATGACCCTTATTAACTTCGTTATAAAGCTGATTGGACCCACCCACGAGCGAAGTCTCACTCTCCTGTTGCTGCTGATTCAGGTCAGACCAATGTTTCCTCCAGTAAAAAGATGTACTCTGCAATAGAAACAGATCCAAATGAGTCTTCAAGTGTTTCAAGGGGAAAAAGGGAAGTAAAGTATCATGCTTTTCACACAAGATGCAGTTGAGCTGTGGGACTTGAGGAGAATTGGCACGTTTATGCTGCTCAAGGAAGAAACAGATTCCTCCCCCTGCCTCTACCCATCACCCCTCCGCATTCATTGAGAGCTGATAAATACAAATCACCAGGTTAGCTTGAGAAGGTTCCCAAGGCATGAATCCCTGGATGCCACAAAAACATTAGGACAGCAGAGTGCTTTGCCACTGTGACCAGATCCAGCCTTTTCCCACATTCCTGTTTGTCAGCCAGACCACATAACGCAGTCCTGGAGTTACCTCTGCCTGATGGATTTTGTAAGCATGGCACACAGCTCAGCGGTACCCAAAATCTGAGTGGAGTGCGGAAGTGTTTGGAAGTGCTTTAGAGCATGAGGTTAAGTTGCCTCACAGATACTGCCACTACCTCTGGTCAGCATGTGAACTCTCGTGCATAAAACAGAAGAAACACTATTTGTGGAAAGGGCTGCATTGCCTAGGTGCCCACAGTAAAACTCCTTTTTTCACCTTCAGATCAGAGATTCTTCTTAGGAAAGAGACACTTCACCAAACTCCCATTCAGGAGGGAGGATTTCCAGCAAACAAACCCAGAGACCAAACAGGGCTTAGGCAGACTATATCAGGGATGAGAAAGGACAGAAAGTACCTACCACTTGATCTGAAGCCCAGCCACAGTAGAGAAGTCTTTGCAGCGCCTTCTTGTAAGGATGCTGAATTGCAGCATTGACAGGACGCATTTCCCATCACAAGCTATAGTTTACATTATAATGTGTGCTCCCTAAGGAGAAAGGAGTTGCTCACAACCCTTCCTCTACTCCACTTGTTCTCACAACGTGACTGTGTGCAGGCGCGCGTGGAGATCCCCCGCAGATGGTTACCATTCTCAGAGAAAGAGCTGAGGACTTCGGCTAACACTTCCACCCTTGCTGGTTCTGTACCTAAAAAATTTAGCCTAAATGTTGTTACTTAGTGAAACAAGGCACAAAGTGTACCAAATCCAAGGGGAAATGAGGAACTGCCAGCATGTACCTTATTTCATGCTACAGTGTTTCTGTTCTCTGGCTGATTTTTTACCTAGGTCCTGGGCAGCACCATTGCATTCTCAATCCGGTACCAACTAGTGCGTTTGTTTTATGATGTCTGACTGGGCTACCGGGAACAGAGGAAAGACTTGTACTCGCCAGTCAGTTTTCTCCAGTTGCTGACAAAATGCTGTAACTCATCTTACTCTGGCCCTCCAAGAACCTCAGGACACTTGCCAACGTGCAACTACTCTACAGAGGCCACTCTTGGACCATAATAGTCTTTCTTGTTTTATTGGGCCCAGAAGGCTTTTGTCAGATTCTACTGACAGAAAAGATTCCCTGCTACTTGGACATCATTGTTACTGGGAACGCCTTTAGGGGAGAAGTGAATGACCCGAAAGTGGGAAAGATGAAATCTCTATACATCTAAGAAGCAATTTGGGTTCTCCTAGAGAGAAGATGAGAGCTTCAGTTTCTGCGAGACTCTCTACAGCAGAACAAGTAAGCCAGAATCCTCTCCTGGCTTCGCCAATCTTGTGTTTGGCCCATGGACACAAGAGTGTGATGTTATAAACTCTAGCCAGAGCTAGGAGCGCTCTGGAAATAAAACAGCTTGCAGTACCCTTTCCCCCTCAGTAATTTGCCTCAAGAGCATTGTCATGCAGCAAAGCCCAGTTACACAGGGCATCTCTGTGGCTCTAAACCCTGCTAAGGGGGCTGGTTCCAGTAGACCCCTTTCCTCTTTCCCAGCTAGCAGGGATCTTCCCACCAAAGGGCTTTTATTTCTGAACGTCTTTATCATCTGCATTTCTTCGCAGATTAGGACGCATCCAAAAGGGGATAGCAAAGGGAGGGTCGCTGTGTCCATGCGCGGCAGAGGACGCAGGTGAACGCCGTCAGCGTTGAGCGAAGGCCGCACGCTGTGATCGCCTTTCCCTCCACCCCCAGTCGATACTCACGCGGCACCGGGGCTCCCCGCGGCGCTGCTGCCCGCTCGGAAGGAGCTCAAAGCAGCCCCTGAAGCACCGAAGGGGGGGAGGGACAGTGCGGGAGGGCGCATCAACCGCCTCAGCCAGGTACGAATTTGGCGCCCTGCCCTCTGATTGGCCGATCTCCGCCACCAATGGGCTAGGGGCAAGCGCGGCGGCTCCGCAGAGGAGACCAATCAGCAAAAAGTTTCTTCCGGCAGATGTACCAATGGCGAGGCGCGGCGGCGCTGTCCAATGAGCGGAGCGCTACTTCGGGGGAGGTTATAAGAGGGCGGGCGCGCAGCCCGCCGCCTTAGTTCGCCGCAGAGCACTGGGGGTGCGCAGCGTTCGCGGAGCAGAAGGGCGCCATGTCTGGCCGTGGCAAGAGCGGCGGTAAGGCCCGGGCTAAGGCCAAGTCTCGCTCGTCCCGGGCAGGGCTGCAGTTCCCGGTCGGGCGCGTTCATCGGCTGCTGCGGCGCGGGCACTACGCGGAGCGGGTGGGGGCCGGCGCGCCGGTGTACCTGGCGGCCGTGCTGGAGTACCTGACGGCCGAGATCCTGGAGCTGGCGGGCAACGCGGCCCGCGACAACAAGAAGACGCGCATTATCCCGCGGCACCTGCAGCTCGCGGTGCGCAACGACGAGGAGCTCAACAAGCTGCTGGGCGGTGTCACCATCGCGCAGGGCGGCGTCCTGCCCAACATCCAGGCCGTGCTGCTGCCCAAAAAGACCAGCGGCGGCAGCGCGGGCCCCACAAAGGCTGGCAAGAAGGGCAGCGGACAGCAGTCGCAGGAGTACTAGACCGGCCGAGTCCTCGGCACCACACAAAGGCCCTTTTCAGGGCCACCCCCATTGCTCACCGGGAGAGCTGAGATCCGCGTGGGGAGGGGGCGTGTCGAGGCCCAGCTGGCGCTGCGGGGCAGAGGAGCGCTGCCGCCTGCTGCGGTTGCGGTCTGTGGAGCTGTGAACAGAGGAGCTGCTCCGTAAAGACTGACACTGGCACTGGCGTGCTGCTTACCATTATGCTGTATTTATCGCTTGATATGTTTACTGGTCGTTGCAGAGAATAAAGAATGCTCCGTTTCCAAAACGGGACCCTGATAAGGTGCTGCTTCAGTGTTTCCACAAGGCACTGGACCATGAGCCTTGCTGAGCAGATAGCTGCATGGTAGGGAGTGCAAGAACCCAGTCATAGGAAGGGACCAGGACTAGCACGGAAAGGCACAAGTTTCATCTGGGCTTTCTCTCCTGGTCCCCATTAAATGATTAGCATACATGAATGATGCTGACAAGCCTTGTAGTCTGGTGAATAAGGGACACGACTGGGTGTTCACTCACTTCCCAATTAATTATTGTCCGATGGACAAATTTGCACCCTGTAACTGCAAACTTAATTTCCTACCTTAAGCCAGACCTATGAGTTTGGCATCCATGCTACTTTACTGAGGAACCTGCTAAATAACAGTCTTCCTCTGCAACACTGATGAGTGAACAGGACCAAACAATATTAATGACTACTGAAAGTACTTTGGTACTGTTGACACAGTATGGCACTCAAGTGCCATCATGACTGATTATAACCTCTAACAAATCCCTTGTTCCTCATGGCAATAGGAGAATACTTAGAGCTTTTTTTTTAATCCTTTTTTTTTTCTTTTGAACCTTCCTAGCTACAAATATCGTTAAAAATAAAACTTAAATGGAGACTGCAATTTTGAGAAATGCCAAGAGGGCCAGAAACCCCAAACAGCATAAACAATTTGAGTTAGTTAACTCAGTATTTCAGGTTCTTGTGCCCAAATGTCAGATGAGACCAGTGTGAGCATCTGAAGAAATCCCTCCAAAGGAGGACAGCATAGCTGCCAAGGCTTTCCAGAGTTGCGGCAATTCTGCAGACCACACCACAGGTTTAGTGGGCATCGTTGAGCTGCCTGGCCACACTAAGGATATGCTTTGCTCCCTTGCTAAGAAGTAAACTCGCTAGTTCAACACCAAGGTTCTCTGCAGCTTCCTGGGCCTGACCAGGGATGTTTTTGGCTGTGATGCCAACATGCTGCACGTCATCATTCGGTCCATCTTCATTCTGCAAATATAAATCACCTCTGTAAGGTAGCAGGAAGGAGTGGGCAATGAATAATTCAAGCCACATGTGAAACATGAGAGCAGTGCTCTGTTAAGTTTCCAAAGAACCAGACCCAACATAACAGGCAGATTTCAAAAGGTCTGTTTTTCTCATGTGGCTTCAGGTTTGGGTCATGAGGTCTGGGTTTGAAGCCATCACCATGGTTCACATACCTGCTGGGCATAATTAACACTGGTCTGCATAGTCTCCTTCAGGCTATCGGATCCATCCAAACTGTAGACTGCTCCTGTCAAATACAGCTTGGAAAGACACGCAGAAGGGATTAATACAGCGTTAACAAACAGGCAATCACCCCCTTAAAAAAACAAAACCCACAACATTCAAAGCTCAGACCAGAGGCCAAGGCTTCTGTAGTGCAGTGGGGCCAGCAAAAATAGCCTAACACCACAACTGTAAGAAAAGTGATCCCTGTTAGGCAGGACGCAACTTCCAGGAAAAAAGCTGAACAGTTCTCTAGTTTCCCACCTCCTCAATCACACTCCCATCATGTAAAATGCTGATTTTTCTGGGGTCAGGAATGCTGCTTTCAAATCTTACGACAACGTAACCTTTAAAGAGGGAAGGGGGGATCTGGTACTTCTAGTAAGGTCATTTTCTAGAAGACCAAGCCTCAATAACCAGGCCCATTCTCATACTCCTGCTTTGGACACAAACTCAGAAGGCTTGAGCCAGGAGCCTCTCTGCCATAAGGGGCTTCTCTACTATAAAGGGCAGCTATAAAGATCTCTGCCAGAGTTATCCTCCAGGTAGGACCAGGGAACATGCATGCACTGGAATAGGTTTTGAGAAATAACCCCAGGTAAATACAAAGTACTCCTCACCTGGCCATCTTTCAACATGGTGCTGACGGCGACAGGGACGCTGCATCCACCCTCCTAAAACAGAGAGCAGCTGACATTGAGGCTCCTACCTAATAGGTTCAAAGTAGAGGCTTCTGAAAAGTTTAGGCTGCACAACCCCCGCCCATCGCTCTACAGGCACTTCGCAGTTCAGAAGCACTCTCCACTTCGTAGCTTTAGGAAAGAATCCCCACGATGTCAACTAGCAGAGCAGTATTTACTGCCACAGGCAGAAGAGCCCACCTACCAAACGTTTCATAAAGGCTCTCTCAGCAATGCAGCACAGCACGGTGTCTGCATCATGCAGGACAGACACCATATCCAGCATCTCTTGGTCTTTGGCACGAACTTCCACTGCTAAGGCACCCTACAGGAAGAAAAGGAAACATGAAACACAATAATCATAGTAATTCCTGAACTACACACACCCTCTGTGCGCTCAGCATTGGTCATGAAACACACTCAGAGGCCTGGATGCATGTTGCTAAGGGAGCGATATTTGGCCATTTACAAAAGTAAATGGCAAGACAATCCACTGGTTGCAGGGACATGCTATAGCAGCTGCTCTAAAAGGAAGAGGAGGATTTCCTTGGGCCAAAGTGTTCAAGGTCATGCTGTCACCTCAAGCCATTCTAAAGCCAATCTCAGTTAGGGAACATATATAGAAACACCCAACCCAATGTCCCTTGTGACAAGAAACCTGGATAAATCCAAGCTTCCCAGCATTTTCTAAAGATAAAGTGCTGAATGAGTGACAGTGACAAAACAATTCCTTCCTAATCTGGAAACACACAGTACCACCACTGGCTTTCGATACCAGCTATGGCTTAAGAGTCTTAACGTACCTGTCCAACAGCATACAGACAATCTTCTGGGTTTAGGAGCTGGAAGAAAGCAAAATCCAAGTTAAGCTGTGTCCGGTTTCAGTGCACTGAGCAGACCACATGCTCATCTTTGACGGGGTGACCGTAAGGCCTGAGAGAAAAACTAGTGATGGTTCAGCACAGAATGGTATCTTCTGCTTTGCTGCTCCTCACCTGACCAATGCGACTCTCCCAGCCCATTCTTTTCAGCCCAGCAGCAGCCAGGATGATGGCACTGAAGTCTTCCCTCTCATCTAGCTTCTTTAAGCGGGTATTTAAATTTCCTCTCTGCAGAAGTGATTAAGCAAGCATAGAAACAGCAGGCAAATGCTCCTATCCCTACATAACATTGGCCAGAATGTGTTTCCATAACATACAGAATCTGACAGCCTCCAAATGAGAATCAGAGCACCATCCTGGGAGAAGCGTTACATGCAGACAATCCTTTGTTAGATGAAGGCTGGCCCCTTCTTTACCGGCTCATGAGAAAGCAAAAGGCAGAATGGCAACAGTGCACTATACATCCCTCACCAAGTAGGTTAGGGGAAGGCTGCCTTTGAGGAAACAGTTTGCTCTAGCTGCTCAGGTGGCATAAATCAGCCTTGAATCTAGATTTCATATTCAGTTCAAGTTTCCCATTTGCAGCTTTACCTAGCCCCCACATTTCATTTTACCAGGAAAGGATACAATATCCCTGAATTCTAACTGAGGGAACTTCTTTTTGAGCTGAGCTGCTCTGCGAAGTGAACTGGTTCCAATCACACTGTGGGGAAAACATAATGCATGAAATCTAGAATGCTCCTACACTCCCCTCACCCTCACCTCCAGCAGAAAGAGCTTTGAACTTTCAAGCCAACAAATGGTGATTTTTTTTCCCTTAATTAAAACAAAGACCCAAAGCCTGCCAATCATTTTTATCTCCTCAGAAAAAAGAAAACCACTCTGTGAGGCTTAGCACAAAGTCTGGGAGAAGCGAGATGCAGGCAAGCCAATCCCAAGCAACTGATTTACAGGAGACACTTATGGAGGGCACCCCCCGGCCACCATCACCAACCGCACCTGTCTTCCCCTTCGTCTTCCCACTCACCTCTTTTCAGGAAGGAGGCTCAGTGTTTTTCCACAGTTTTTGGGATGAAAGACAACGGCATCAAGTGGGTTTTCCCTTCTGCAAAACAATACAAATACAAAAAGTCTGACACCATTTAATAGAAGGCTGTTAAGCTTAACAGTTCTCTGCCAGGCCCCAGAGGAAGTGCCTCTGGCTCCAAAACAACCCACATACCATCAGAACAAAAGCAAGAATTTCCAGCAAACCTGGCAGCTACAGAACATGAGATCAGCTCCAGTGTTTCCACTGTTTCAGAGATTAACCAGAGGATGGTCAAACTCTTGAGTACCTAAAAAGACCTCAGCCATCCTTGTTTTGCTGCCACTACCGATGCTGTAAAATGTACATCCCTCAAAGAATCGAGCTTCACATCCACACTTACTTGCAGACAGCACCGATGGTAAAGCCAGGAGGCAGAGAAGTCGGCAGGTCCTTCAAGGAGTGAACCACGAGGTCAACTCTAAAAATAAGAGAACAGTAATCACTGAACAGATGCCTGAGCTCACACCATGCCTACCCAAGGCCTGCAGGACACCTACAGGAAAAGCGTGAAGCCACTCTGGGAATTAATTTGGAGAAGAGAGGGGAATGTCAGGATCCTACAGCCAGAATTCCCACAGAATTCCACTGTTACTCAAGAAAAGCCACTTCATTCTTCACTCTCTCTCTTTTCCCACCTGTAAAATGAAGGCAAGGTCTTCCTCCCAGCAGTGCTGCAAGACATATTACGACCACTGGGTCGAATGAGGATAAGAAAGATGCTGGAGATGTTCAAGCGGAGAGAAACTCATTATACCAATATGCAACTAGTACCCTGTCTGCTATTATGCTTTGAACCAGAAATAACAGCCAGCCAAGTCAAAGGCCATCATCTGCTCCATTATAGGCAAACAAGCATCATAAATGCTTGTCTCCAGTATGATTTTCAATGGCTTTACTTGAAAGCACAGTATCACACGCCTGTGTGTCACAGATGTAGAGTATCATCTTTTGGTTTTAAACCTACTGTAGAGCATAAGCACCACTGAAACCTCCTTGGGATACTGAAAAAAGAGACCAAAACAACCAAAGAAGCGCTCATGTCTCTGCTCCAGCAGGAGCCCAAACCAAGTGTTTTCTGTAGAAAGAAGTTATCCAGAAAGCAGCACAAAGTGCCCACATCTCCTGCATGTCTGGTGTGCTAAGATGTTACTGGATATTACCACGGTAACAATAAATACGCTCTTTCTTGCCCAGAGGCACCAAGCCAGAAAGGAACTAGGATCACACACGCAGCAAGCCAAAAGTGTCCAAATAAAGAGCACCAGAAATGCCAGAGGAAGATGAGAAAACAAGAAGCTCTTACTCATTTCTTTCAAGTGCATTTTCCAGCTCTTTGGTGAAGAGACTCTTCTCCCCAATCTGCATATAAATAGAAGAACAAGAATCACCAAGGAAAGGTTGGCAAATAAATACATTATGAACCACAATTACTTCTTGTGTAGAGCACAAAAGAGATCCATTACCTTGGAAAGTGCTGTATCCAGGATCTTGTCTCCTGTTGTTGACATGGCAACTGCTCAGAAAGAGAACAGGTAAAATGTGAGCTGGGTCAGAGCACCTAGGCCTAGACTGGAAATATCTACGCCACACACAACGAGCAGTAGTGTCACATGCTACTGCGTGAACACGGACTTGAGGTAATAGGAGAGCAGCTTGCTTGCTTCTGGAAACATGCTGCACCCAGGGAAGTGACACGGAGGCTTCCTTCACTGTCCTCAAAGTCAGAGTAAGGGGCAAGAGGGCAGGCTCCCATTGTTCTCACTGATCCTCTCGAGCCCCTGACAGGAAAAACGTCCCTAAGGCACAGTGTGGTGCAGCCAGAACAACACCAGGCTCTCAAATGGAGCAATATTAACACCATCTGCATGACATGCCCAGAGAGTATGACAAGCTCAGAGCTTCCACCACCAGGAGCTTATGAACTCCATCTTTCTTTGCCAGAAGAAACGAGCAGCAGCTCCTCAGCCACACAACATAACTGCAATCAGATGGCACTCTTCGATAAGTGGGGTCCCAGCACTGCACACACACCTCTTGCCCACAGAGATAAGCAGCTGGCTCCCTCTGCCGCCTCTGCTGGGTCGGCATTCAAACTTACCAATCTCGAAGTGGAGCTTAGGATACAGCGCACGGAGCATCCCGACTATGCTGTCGGTCTGAATCCGGGCCAGCTGCAACGAAGCAGAAAGCAAAGCCCTAAACAAGGAGCACATCATCCATCTAGTAGCTAGAGAGAACTTCAGCACTCTTCAATGTTCAGACACATATGACTGCTACATACTCCCAATCAAAAGTGTTAGAAACAACTAGCCAGAGTAAAATCACTCATACGTACAAACTCCTTAAAAAGCTACAGCTTAGGTCTGCACACAGAGCTAGCAACAGATCTTACAGCACTAAGAACATCCCCTTGCATGAGAACAGCAAGTCCATCAAATAAACCAGAGTAATCATTCCACACGTGCAAGCAGCAGCAGACAAGCAAGCAGAGAGTTTCAGCTTTCTCCCACAGCTGAGCTCTGTAGCCTGGGGCAATTAATTCTGACCTCAGGACTGTACTTTCCTTGTATGCAAAACGAGTACAAGCTGCTGCTTCCCTCTGTAAGGTGCCGCAAGTGCCTCAGGTTAGAAAAAGCAGCAGCAGGAGCACAGCTCCATCCCTTCCCTCACATCTGCTCGGACCACCTTCACAGGACGGAGTTCTTTCTCGAGCGCGCTCCCAGACCACAGGAGATTATCTCAGGACCAGGGCCAGAAGGACACTTATCTCCCTCGGCGGGCCGGCTCCTCCCTGCTGCACCCAGCTGGCAGGCGATACCCGCTGTCCCGCCCCGGGCCTTCGGGCGGCCTCAAGACAGTAGTCGTTGGGGGGTGTCAGGCTTAGGGGGGGGCTTCCCGCCTCCCAGGAAGAGCTGCAGCAGCGTGGCAGTACCCAGCACGACCCCCTTACCCCGAACGGGCACCCGCACCCTCGCCCAAAGGCTGAGCTCCTCAGAGCCGCCGCCGCCGCGGGGACTCCACGGGAAGCGCTTCCTCCCGGAGCCCCCGGAGAGAACCCGGAACGCACGGGCGCTCCATGCCGCGGTGCTCTGTCACCGGCAGCGGCGGGAGCGCCAACGGCGCCCGCGGTGCCACCCCCCCCGTCCCCTGCGCCCCGGGCCACAGACGGG